>JAPZAG010002491.1:0-16775 GCA_027475135.1 Bactrocera correcta | reverse complement strand
TTGTACATACTCATTTAGCAATCGATATGGAAATGCTTCAAATCATTATTTTTACTTTTTCAAGTTATTTATAATAAACCTTCTTTAACGCACTGAAGTCTACATAAAGCCTTAACGGTATAACTGCAGTGCATTTAAAAGAATTCCGTAATTTTATATTTAGGTACAAAGTCGATTTTTTTGTATTTACATATTTAGCAATCGATATCGAAATGCTTCAAATCATAAGTTTAACATATTTGAGTTAATTATTCCCCTCTATCTTACTGAAGTCTACATAAAGCCTTAACGGCATAACGGCAGTGCGTTTTGAAGAATTCCGTTATCTTATATTTGGGTATAAATTCGATTTTCTTGTATATACACATTTAGCAAGCGATATCGAAATGTTTAAAATCATTAGTTTAACATATTTAAGTTATTTAACCTTCTTTAACATATTGAAGTTGATATAAAGCCATGGCGGCATAACGGCAGTGCATGTAGAAGAATTCCGTAATCTTATATTCAGGTATAAAGTCGATTTTCTTGTATATACACATTTAGCTATCGATATCGAAAATGCTTCAAATCATTAGTTTAACATATTAAGTTAATAAACATTTTTTAGCTTAATGAGGTCTACAAAAAGCCTTAACGGTATAACGGCAGTGCTTTTAGAAGAAATCCGTAATGTTATAATTTTATATTTACGTATAAAGTCGATTTTGTTGTATTTACACATTTAGCAGTCGATATCGAAATGCTTCAAACCATTAGTTTAACATATTTAAAATAATTAACCTTCTTTATCGTATTGTAATTGATACAAACCATGGCGGCATAACGACAGTACATTTGGAAGAATTCCGTAATCTTATATTTAGGTATATGTATATTCGATTTTCTTTTTTATACACATTTAGCAATCGATATCGAAATGCTTCAAACCATTAGTTTTACATTTTCAAGTTATTTAAAATAAACATTCTTTAACACACTGAAGTCTACATAAAGCCTTAACGGTATAACTGCAGTGCAGTAAGAAGAATTCCGTAATCTTATATTAAGGTATAAAGTCGATTTGCTTGTATTTACATTTTTAGCAATCGATATCGAAATGCTTCAAATCATTAGTTTAACATATTTATGTTAATTAACCAACTTTAACGTATTGAAGGTGAAATAAAGCCATGGCGGCATAACGACGGTAATTTGGAAGAATTCCGTAATCTTATATTTAGGTATAAAGTCGATTTTCTTGTATATTTGCATTTAGAAATCGATATCGAAATGCTTCAAATCATTACTTTAACATATTAAAGTTAACAAACCTACTTTAACGAACTGAAGTTGACATAAAGCCATGGCGGATTAACGGCAGTGCATGTAGAAGAATTCCGTAATTTTATATTTAGGTATAAAATCTATTTGTTGCATAAACGCATCGAGCAATCGATATCGAAATGCTTCAAATCATTAGTTTAACATATTTAAGTTAATTAACCCTATTTATCTTCCTGAAGTCTACATCAAGCCTTAACGGCATAACGGCAGTGCATTTAGAAGAATTACGTAATCTTATATTTAGGTATAATCTTATATATAGATATAAAGTCGATATTTATCGAAATGTTTCAAATCATTATTTTAACATATTTAAGTTAATAAACCTTTTTAACGCACTGACGTTAACATAAGGCCATGGCGGTATAACGGCAGTGCATGTAGAAGAATTCCGTAATCTTATGTTTAGGTATAAATTCGATTTTGTTGTATATACCCATTTAGCAATCGATATCGAGATGCTTCAACTCATTAGTTTAACATATTTAAGTTAATAAACTTTCTACAAAAAACTGAAGTTGGCATAAAATCATGGCGGCATAACGGCAGTGCATGTAGAAGAATTCCGTTATCTTATATTTAGGAATAAAGTCGATTTTCTTGTATATACACATTTAACAATCGATATCGAAATGCATCAAATCATTAGTTTAACATATTTAAGTTAATTAACCTTCTTTATCTTACTGAAGATTACACAAAGCCATAACGGCATAACGGCAGTGTATTTGGAAGAATTCCGTAGACTTATATTTAGGCTTAAACTCGATTTTCTTGTACATACACATTTTGCAATCAATACCGAAATGCTTCAAATAACTGGTTTAACATATTTAAGTTAATTAACCTTCTTTATCTTACTGAAGTTTACATAAAGCCATAACGGCATAACGGCAGTATATTTATATGAATTCCGTTATCTTATATTTAGGTATAAAGTCGATTTTTTTGTACAAACACATTTAGCAATCGATATCGAAATGCTTCAAATCATTAGTTTAACATACTTAAGTTAATAAACCTTTTTTAACGTATTGAAGGTGATACAAAGCCATGGCGGCATAACGATAGTATATTTAGGTATAAAGTCGATTTTCTTGTATATACACATTTAGCAATCGATGCCGATATGCTTCACATCATAAGTTTAACAGATTTAAGTTAATTAATCCTCTTTATCTTACTGAAGTCTACAAAAGCCTTAACGGCATAACGGCAGTGCATTTGGAAGAGTTCCGTAATCTTATATTTAGGTATAAAGTCGATTTTCTTGTATATACACATTTAGCAATTGATATCGAAATGCTTCAAATCATCAGTTAAACATATTTAAGTTACTTAACCCTCTTTTTCTTACTGAAGTCTGCAAAAGCCTTAGCGGCATAACGGCAGTGCATTTAGAAGAATTACGTAATCTTATATTTAGGTATGAATTCGATTTTCTTGTACATACTAATTTAGCAATCGATAACGAAATGCTTCAAATCATTAGTTTAACATACTTAAGTTAATAAACCTTTTTCAACGTATTGAAGGTGATACAAAGCCATGGCGGCATAACGATAGTATATTTAGGTATAAAGTCGATTTTCTTGTATATACACATTTAGCAATCGATGCCGATATGCTTCACATCATAAGTTTAACAGATTTAAGTTAATTAATCCTCTTTATCTTACTGAAGTCTACAAAAGCCTTAACGGCATAACGGCAGTGCATTTGGAAGAGTTCCGTAATCTTATATTTAGGTATAAAGTCGATTTTCTTGTATATACACATTTAGCAATTGATATCGAAATGCTTCAAATCATTAGTTTAACATATTTAAGTTAATAAACCTTCTTTAACTCACTGAAGTCTACATAAAGCCTTAACGGAATAACGGCAGTGCAATTAGAAGAATTCTGTTATCTTATATTTAGGTATAATGTCGATTTTGTTCAATATACGCATTGAGCAATCGATATCGAAATGCTTCAAATCATTAGTTTAACATATTTAAGTTAATAAACCTTCTTTAACGCACTGAAGTCTACATAAAGCCTTAACGGTATATGTTGAAAATCTGGCAACCACCGAATGGTTATAGTTTTCCCCTTACAACAACAACGTTTTTCGGTTACGTTTAAGATTCTTGTAATCCATTTTGTTAGTTCTTAATAAACCACAGATGTGAACGGTCGTATGAACTATAAAGAAAGTCTTTTATTTATTCCGGCTCCCTGCGACAAAGTAAGTCCTCCAACAGGTTATGGGCCCAGGACCTAAGTCGGAATTAAATAAAAACAATATAAAAGTAATTCGGTTTTGCGTGTGTCGCGTAAAGTGTTCGTCATTTTTAAGAAAAAGTACAATATGAGTTCGTTATACCAAATAGAGAAGTTGGATGATACCAACTATGACACGTGGTGTATTCAAATGCAATGTGTTTTGGTGCACGCGGAAATTTGGGCTGTGGTTAGTGGTGATTTTGCTAAACCAGAAGATGCGCTATTGTTGGCCAAGTGGAAAGTCGAGAACGAGAAGGCTTTGGCAACAATTATGTTAAGTGTGAAACCATCACAATTAGGGTACGTAAAGAACTGTACCAGTGCGTTAGAAGCGTGGAATAAGTTAAAAAATGTGTATAAGCCCAGTGGTCCAATTCGAAAAGTTAGTTTATATAAACGGTTACTCACCCTCAGTATGTCTGAAGGTGTGTCTATGGTTCAACACATACAAGAGTTTGTCAGTGTGTCAGACAAGCTAGCTGAGCTAGACATAAAGTTAAGTGATGAGCTGCTGGTGATCATTCTGTTATCCAGTTTGTCTAGAAATTTCGAGAATTTTGTCATTGCGATGGAGACGCGTGATTCATTCCCAACGTTTGAAGTTATAAAAGTGAAGCTATTGGAAGAGTACGACAGACAATGTCAAAAGGAGAAAGAAAGCATCGAAGTTGTCAGTCAGCAAGCTTTTCTCGCACATTCCAAAGGGGAAAATAATATATCGAAAAAACAGTTCAGCGGAAAGTGTTTCAATTGTGGCAAGCGTGGGCATATGGCCTCAAAATGTAAAGTGCCGAAAAAGGACAAAAACACCGGTCATAATGAGAAGTGTTCATTTGCAGTGCTAGCGGCGACAGATGTGTCGGGTTTTCAAAGATCATCGTGGTGCATTGATAGTGGTGCGTCCACTCACATATGCAGTGAGCGAAGTATGTTTGTTTCTCTCAGACAATGTAAAGAGAGAGTGATGCTAGCATCGGACAATTACGTAAACGCGGTAGGTGTAGGAACAGTCGAAATACAGGCAAACTGCAAAATACATTTAAAAGACGTGTTATATGTGCCGACTATGGCGGGGAATTTCATATCGGTTGGAAAAGCAATTGCCAATGGTGTAACTATTTGTTTTGAAAGTGACTGTGCGATAATAAGAAATCAAAAATCTAAGGTTGTGTTAAAAGCTCCAAAGAGAAATAATTTATATATATTTGACTGTAAGAGTGAGCATTCTTGTTTCAGTGTAGCAGAAGAGAATGTTATGACTTGGCATAAACGTTATGGACACTTGAATTTTTCAAGCCTAAAAGAGCTGTCTAATAAGAAAATGGTGATTGGGTTAGATTTAAAAAATGTACCAAAAACCATAAACTGTGACGTGTGTATGAAAACAAAAATAAGCTCAAAGCCGTTTCCAGAAAACAGTGGGCATAGTTCGGTGAATTTGTTAGACATAATTCATTCTGATGTATGTGGGCCTATGCCAAAAGTGTCTCTAGGTGGTGCGCGTTATTTTACAACTTTTATAGACGACAAATCAAAACGTATGTTTGTTTATTTTTTGAAACATAAAAATGAGGTACTAGAGAAATTCAAATTGTTTAAAAGTCTAGTAGAGTGTCAAACAGAGAAACGAATTAAGGTGTTAAGAAGTGACAATGGCACTGAGTATGTTAATCGTGAGTTCGATAATTTCCTTAACGCAAGTGGTATACAAAGACAGTTGACAGTTCCCTACACGCCTCAACAGAACGGAGTAGCGGAACGCGCGAATCGTACAATCGTAGAGATGGCTCGCAGTATGCTTGTGCAGGCCGGTCTTTGTGAATCGTTATGGGCTGAAGCTGTGGCAACTGCAGTCTATATTCGAAATCGTTCGGTTACGAGACCACTTGGTGATAAAACACCATACGAAGTTTGGACGGGTCATAAGCCAAATGTAAGACATATGAGAATATTTGGGTCAAAAGCAGTTGGTCTAATTAAAAATCAACAACATAAGTTTCGCGAAAAGGGTAAAGAGTACACATTTGTTGGTTACTCTTTGAGAGCAAAAGCATATCGTTTGTACGATTGCAGAGAGAGACGGATAGTTGAAAAACGAGATGTCATTTTTGATGAATCTACGATAGGAAGCGTACGCGAAAAAGAAGCAGAACGAGTTATAGTCGAAATAGAAACAGAACCAAAGTCGTATTGTGAAGAAAGTTTAAACGTTGAAAGAGAAGCGAATGTTCATTTCGAGGAGGAGCAATATGAAACAGCTTCAGAAGCAGAAAAAGAAACAGGTGAAGAACTTGATGTACAGGACGATAACGAGATCATGTATGATAGCACAAGTGAGAGTAATGCAAACGAAAAACGAAGAAGAGGTAGACCGAAAATTCTTCGTACTGGCAAACCTGGTCGTCCGAGTAAGCAGTTTCACACGGTAAATCTAGCTGATAGCAGTAGCAAGATACCGAGTACTGTAAAAGAAGCAATGTCAAGCAAAAATTGTAAACGCTGGCAAGAGGCTATGAATAGAGAATACGAATCGCTTATTAGAAACCAAACATGGGCATTAACTGATTTGCCAATTGGAAAACGAAAAATTCCTTGTAAATGGGTTTTTAATGAAAAAAGAGACAAACATGGGAACATTGAGCGATACAAAGCGAGGTTAGTTGCAAAGGGGTGTAGCCAGCGGTATGGCGTTGACTACAACGAAACGTTTTCCCCTGTTGTACGTTATGCAACAATACGAATGCTGTTTGCATTGGCAGCTGAAAAGGAACTACATATGCATCAACTAGATGTATCAACGGCATATCTTAATAGCGAGATAGACGATGAAGTATATATGGAACAACCAGAAGGGTTTATCAATTCCAAATATCCCGATCGAGTGCTAAAATTAAAGAGAGCAATATATGGTTTAAAGCAGTCTGGCAGAGAATGGAACCGTAAGTTGGATATCACTTTAAAATCCATTGGTTTCAAGCAGTGTCAGAATGAGCCATGCCTTTATACGAAAAATATTGATAAAAGTTATAACTTCATTGCTGTTTACGTTGACGACATTATCGTGGCAAGTTCGAGTGAGACAGACCTATTGGCGATAAAGAGACAAATCGCTGAGAGTTTCGATATTGTTGACAAAGGCAGAATCCAACATTTTCTTGGAATGGAGATTGAACGTGTAGGCAGCGTAGGCGATATATCTGTTGGTCACTCTCAATACGTACAAAGTTTATTGAAGCAGTATGGTATGGAGCAGTGTCGCGGGGCATCTACTCCACTTGATCCTGGTTTCAAGATTCAATGTTCTACAATTGAATGCGAAAGAGTAAATGCTACAGAATACCAGTCTCTTATTGGCGCGTTGATGTATTTGGCAGTAACGACAAGGCCCGACATCTTACATTCAGTCAGCAAGTTGGCGCAAAGAAATTGCGATCCTCATGTTGAACATGAGACAGCGGCAAAACATGTACTAAGGTATCTTTCTGCAACGAAAAATTTAAAGCTTCATTTCAGAAAGACGGGTAAGCAAGCAGAGGGCTTCGTAGATGCAGATTGGGGCAGCAGCGTAGATGACAGAAGGTCCTATACCGGCTATGCATTCACTCTGGCAGGTTGTGTATTCTCTTGGGAGAGTAAGAAACAAGTGACAGTTGCGTTAAGCAGTACCGAAGCTGAATACATGGCGTTATCGGCGGCAGCCAAAGAAGCAGTTTATTTGAAAAATTTGTTACGTGAGATTGATTGCTACAATAGCAAGAGGGCGCTCACAATGTATGGTGATAATTTGAGTTCACAACATTTAGCGCAGAATCCAGTTTACCATAATCGAAGTAAGCATATTGATATAAGATTTCATTATATACGAGAAGTTGTAAAGAATAATGTAATTGATTTAAGATATTTAAGTACAGATAATATGCCAGCAGATATTTTGACTAAAAATCTTTGTAAATCAAAACATGTAAAATTAATTGAATTACTTGGTATGAAACAATAATTTCTGATATTGAAGAGAAAATCATTGTTGTTGAGGAGGAGTGTTGAAAATCTGGCAACCACCGAATGGTTATAGTTTTCCCCTTACAACAACAACGTTTTTCGGTTACGTTTAAGATTCTTGTAATCCATTTTGTTAGTTCTTAATAAACCACAGATGTGAACGGTCGTATGAACTATAAAGAAAGTCTTTTATTTATTCCGGCTCCCTGCGACAAAGTAAGTCCTCCAACAGTATAACTGCACTGCATTTAGAAGAATTCCGTTATCTTATATTTAGGTATAAATTCGACTTTCTTGTATATACTCATTTAGCAAGCGATATCAAAATGCTTCAAAATATTAGTTTGACTTTTTTAAGTTAGTTAACCTTCTTTAACGAATTGAAGTTGACATAAAGCCATGGCGACATAACGACAGTACATTTGGAAGAATTCCGTAATCTTATATTTAGGTATAAAGTCGATTTTCTTGTATATACACATTTAGTAATCGATATCGAAATGCTTCAAATCATTAGTTTAACATATTTAAGTTAATAAACCTTCTTTAGCGCACTAAAATCTACATAAGGCCCTAATGGCATAACGGCAGTGCATTTAGAAGAATTCCATAATGTTATAATTTTATATTTAGGTATAAAGTCGATTTTCTTGTATTTACATATTTAGCAATCAATATCGAAATGCTTCAAACCATTAGCTTATCATATTTAAATAATTAACCTTCTTTACAGAAGCCATAACGGCATAACGGCAGTATATTTGGGTAATTTCCGTAATCTTTTATTTAGGTATAAAATCGATTTTCTTGTATATACACATTTAGCAATCGACATCGAAATGCCTCAAATCATTAGTTTAACATATTAAGTTAATAAACATTTTTTAGCTTACTGAAGTCTACATAAAGCCTTAACGGTATAACTGCACTGCATTTAGAAGAATTCCGTTATCTTATATTTAGGTATAAATTCGACTTTCTTGTATATACTCATTTAGCAAGCGATATCAAAATGCTTCAAAATATTAGTTTGACTTTTTTAAGTTAATTAACCTTCTTTAACGAATTGAAGTTGACATAAAGCCATGGCGACATAACGACAGTACATTTGGAAGAATTCCGTTATCTTATATTTAGGTATAAAGTCGATTTTCTTGTATATACACATTTAGCAATCGATATCGAAATGCTTCAAATCATTAGTTTAACATATTTAAGTTAATAAACCTTCTTTAACGCACTGAAGTCTACATAAAGCCTTAACGGCATTGAATTTAGAAGAATTCCGTTATCTTATATTTAGGTATAAATTCGACTTTCTTGTATGTATTCATTTAGCAAGCGATATCAAAATGCTGCAAACCATTAGTTTAACATATTTAAAAAAAATTAACCTTCTTTAACGTATTGAAGTTGGTACAAAGCCTTGGCGGCATAATGACAGTACATTTGGAAGAATTCCGTAATCTTTTAGTTAGGTATGTAGTCGATTTTCTTGTATATACACATTTAGCATTCGAAATCGAAATGCTTCAAATCATTAGTTTAACATATTTAAGTTATTAAACCTTCTTTAACGCACTGAAGTCTACATAAAGTGTTAACGGCATAACGACAGTACATTTGGAAGAATTCCGTAGTCTTATATATAGGTATGAATTCGATTTTCTTGTATATACATATTTGGCAAGCGATATCGAAATGCTTCAAATCATTAGTTTAACATATTTAAGTTAATTAACCTTCTTTAACGTGTTGAAGTTGATATAAAGCCATAACGACAGTGCATTTGGAAGAATTCCGTAATCTTATATTTAGGTATGTAGTCGAGTTTCTTGGATTTACACATTTAGCAATCGATATCGAAAATCTTCAAATAACTGGTTTAAAATATTTAGGTTAATTAACCTTCTTTAACTTACTGAAGCTTAAATAAAGCCATAACGGCATAACGGCAGTATATTTCAGTGAATTCCGTAATCTTTTATTTAGGTATAAAATCGATTTTCTTGTATATACACATTTAGCAATCGATATCGAAATGCTTCAACTCATTAGTTTAACATATATAAGTTAATAAACCTTCTTTAACAATCTGACTGTGGTATAACGGCAGTGGATGTAAAAGAATTCCGTAATCCTATATATAGGTATAAAGTCGATTTTCTTGTATATACATATTTAGCTATCGATATCGAAATGCTTCAAATCATTAGTTTAACATACTAAATTAATAAACATTTTTTAGCTTACTAAAGTCTACATAAAGCCTTAACGGTATAACGGCAGTGCATTTAGAAGAATTCCGTAATGTTATAATTTTATATTTAGGTATAAAGTCGATTTTCTTGTATTTGCGCATTTAGCAATCGATATCGAAATGCTTCAAACCATTAGTTTAACATATTTAAAATAATTAACCTTCTTTAACGTATTGAAGTTGATACAAAGCCATGGCGGCATAATGACAGTAGGATTGGAAGAATTCCGTAATCTTATATTTAGGTATAAAATCAATTTTCTTGTATATACACATTAAGCAATCGATATTGAAATATAGTTTAACATATTTAAGTTAATAAACCTTCTTTAACGCACTGAAGTCTACATAAAGCGTTAACGGCATAACAGCAGTGCATCTAGAAGAATTCCGTTATCTTATATTTAGGTATAAATTCGATTTTCTTGTATATACATATTTGGCAAGCGATATCGAAATGCTTCAAATCATTAGTTTAACATATTTAAGTTAATAAACCTTCTTTAAGGGTGAAGTTATATAAAGCCTTAACGGCATTGCATTTGGAAGAATTCCGTTATCTTATATTTAGGTATAAATTCGAGTTTTTTGGGTATTTATTCATTTAGCAATCGATATCAAAATCTTCAAACCAGGGTTTTAAAACATATTTAAAAATTAACCTTCTTTAACTTATTGAAGTTGGTACAAAGCCTTGGCGGCATAATGACAGTATATTTCAGAAGAATTCCGTAATCTTTTATTTAGGTATAAAGTCGATTTTCTTGTATATACACATTTAGAAATTCAAATATCGAAATGCTTAAAACTCATTAGTTTAACATATTTAATTTAAATTAAACCTTTTTTAAACCCAAATCTACTGTGGGCATAACGGCAGTGGATTTGGAAGAATTCCGAAAGCCCTTATATATAGGTATGAATTCGATTTTCTTGTATATACATATTTGGCAAGCGATATCGAAATGCTTCAAATCATTAGTTTAACATATTTAAGTTAATTAACCTTCTTTAACGTGTTGAAGTTGATATAAAGCCATAACGACAGTGCATTTGGAAGAATTCCGTAATCTTATATTTAGGTATGTAGTCGAGTTTCTTGGATTTACACATTTAGCAATCGATATCGAAAATCTTCAAATAACTGGTTTAAAATATTTAGGTTAATTAACCTTCTTTAACTTACTGAAGCTTAAATAAAGCCATAACGGCATAACGGCAGTATATTTCAGTGAATTCCGTAATCTTTTATTTAGGTATAAAATCGATTTTCTTGTATATACACATTTAGCAATCGATATCGAAATGCTTCAACTCATTAGTTTAACATATATAAGTTAATAAACCTTCTTTAACAATCTGACTGTGGCATAACGGCAGTGGATGTAAAAGAATTCCGTAATCCTATATATAGGTATAAAGTCGATTTTCTTGTATATACATATTTAGCTATCGATATCGAAATGCTTCAAATCATTAGTTTAACATACTAAATTAATAAACATTTTTTAGCTTACTAAAGTCTACATAAAGCCTTAACGGTATAACGGCAGTGCATTTAGAAGAATTCCGTAATGTTATAATTTTATATTTAGGTATAAAGTCGATTTTCTTGTATTTGCACATTTAGCAATCGATATCGAAATGCTTCAAACCATTAGTTTAACATATTTAAAATAATTAACCTTCTTTAACGTATTGAAGTTGATACAAAGCCATGGCGGCATAATGACAGTAGGATTGGAAGAATTCCGTAATCTTATATTTAGGTATAAAATCATTTTTCTTGTATATACACATTAAGCAATCGATATTGAAATATAGTTTAACATATTTAAGTTAATAAACCTTCTTTAACGCACTGAAGTCTACATAAAGCGTTAACGGCATAACAGCAGTGCATCTAGAAGAATTCCGTTATCTTATATTTAGGTATAAATTCGATTTTCTTGTATATACATATTTGGCAAGCGATATCGAAATGCTTCAAATCATTAGTTTAACATATTTAAGTTAATAAACCTTCTTTAACGCACTGAAGTCTACATAAAGCCTTAACGGCATTGAATTTAGAAGAATTCCGTTATCTTATATTTAGGTATAAATTCGACTTTCTTGTATATATGCATTTAGAAATCGATATCGAAATGCTTCAAATCATTAGTTTAACATATTTAAGTTAACAGACCTTCTTTAACGAACTGAAGTTGACATAAAGCAATGGCGGATTAACGGCAGTGCATTTGGAACAATTCCGTTATCCTATGTTTAGTTATAAAGTCAAGTTTCTTGTACTTGCACATTTAGCAATCGATATCGAAATGCTTGAAATCATTAGTTTAACATATTTAAGTTAAATTACCTTCTTTAACCTACTGAAGGTGACATGAAGCCATGGCGGCATAACGGCAGTGCATGTAGAAGAATTCCGTAATTTTATATTTAGGTATAAAGTCGATTTGTTGTATATACACATCGAGCAATCGATATCGAAATGCTTCAAATCATTAGTTTAACTTATTTAAGTTAGTTAACCCTATTTATCTTCCTAAAGTCTACATCAAGCCTTAACGGCATAACGGCAGTGCATTTAGAAGAATTACGTAATCTTATATTTAGGTATAATCTTATATTTAGATATAAAGTCGATATATATATCGAAATCTTTCAAATCATTATTTTAACATATTTAAGTTAATAAACCTTCTTTAACGCACTGAAGTTAACATAAAGCCATGGCGGTATAACGGCAGTGCATATAGACGAATTCCGTAGTCTTGTGTTTAGGTATAAATTCGATTTTGTTGTATATACCCATATAGCAATCGATATCGAGATGCTTCAACTCATTAGTTTAACATATTTAAGTTAGTAAACTTTCTTCAAAGAACTGAAGTCATGGCGGCATAACGGCAGTGCAGTTAGAAGAATTCCATAATCTTATATTTAGGTATAAATTCGATTTTCTTGTATATACACATTTAGCAAGCGATATCGAAATGCTTCAAATCATTAGTATAACATATTTAAGTTAATTAACCTTCTTTAACGTATTGAAGTTGATAAAGAGCCATGGCGGCATAACGACAGTACATTTGGAAGAATTCCGTAGCCTTATATTTAGGTATAAAGTCGATTTTCTTGTATATATGCATTAAGCAATCGATATCGAAATGCTTCAAATAACTGGTTTAACATATTTAAGTTAATAAACCTTCTTTAACGAACTGAAGTTAATATGAAGCCATAACGGCATAACGGCAGTGCGTTTGGAAGAATTCCGTAATCTTATATTTAGGTACAGAGTCGATTTTTTTGTATTTACATATTTAGCAATCGATATCGAAATGCTTCAAATCATAAGTTTAACATATTTAAGTTAATTATTCCCCTCTATCTTACTAAAATCTACATAAAGCCTTAACGGCATAACGGCAGTGCGTTTGGAAGAATTCCGTAATCTTATATTAAGGTAAAAAGTCGATTTTCTTGTATTTACATATTTAGCAATCGATATCGAAATGCTTCAAATCATTAGTTTAACATATTTAAGTTAGTTAACCCTATTTATCTTCCTAAAGTCTACATCAAGCCTTAACGGCATAACGGCAGTGCATTTAGAAGAATTACGTAATCTTATATTTAGGTATAATCTTATATTTAGATATAATCTTATATTTAGATATAAAGTCGATATATATATCGAAATCTTTCAAATCATTATTTTAACATATTTAAGTTAATAAACCTTCTTTAACGCACTGAAGTTAACATAAAGCCATGGCGGTATAACGGCAGTGCATACAGAAGAATTCCGTAGTCTTGTGTTTAGGTATAAATTCGATTTTGTTGTACATACCCATATAGCAATCGATATCGAGATGCTTCAACTCATTAGTTTAACATATTTAAGTTAATAAACTTTCTTCAAAGAACTGAAGTTGGCATAAAATCATGGCGGCATAACGGCAGTGCATGTAGAAGAATTCCGTTATCTTATATTTAGGTATAAAGTCGATTTTCTTGTATATACACATTTAGCAATCGATATCGAAATGCTTCAAATCATTAGTTTAACATATTTAAGTTAGTTAACTTTCTTTATCTTACTGAAGTTTACATAAAGCCATAACGGCATAACGGCAGTTCATTTGGAAGAACTCCGTAGTCTTATACTTAGGCATAAAGTCGATTTTCTTGTACATACACATTTTGCAATCGATATCGAAATGCTTCAAATAACTGGTTTAGCATATTTAAGTTAATTAACCTTCTTTATCTTACTGATGTTTACATAAAGCCATAACGGCATAACGGCAGTATATTTATATGAATTCCGTTAGCTTATAATTAGGTATAAAGTCGATTTTTTTGTACATACACATTTAGCAATCGTTATCGAAATGCTTCAAATCATTAGTTTAACATATTTAAGTTAATTAACCCTATTTATCTTCCTGAAGTCTACATCAAGCCTTAACGGAATAACGGCAGTGCATTTAGAAGAATTACGTAATCTTATATTTAGGTATAATCTTATATTTAGATATAAAGTCGATATATATATCGAAATGTTTCAAATCATTATTTTAACATGTTAAAGTTAATAAACCTTCTTTAACGCACTGAAGTCTACATAAAGCCTTAACGGTATAACTGCAGTGCATTTAGAAGAATTCCGTTATCTTATATTTAAGTATAAAGTCGATTTTCTTGTATATACACATTTAGCAATCGATATCGAAATGCTTCAAATCATTAGTTTAACATACTTAAGTTAATTATCCTGATTTTTCTTACTGAAGTTTACATGAAGCCATAACGGTATAACGGCAGTGCATTTGGAAGAATTCTGTAATCTTATATTTAGGAATAAAGTCGATTTTTTGTATATACACATTTAGCAATCGATATCGAGATGGTGCAACTCATTAGTTTAACATATTTAAGTTAATATACCTGCTTTAATGATCAGAAGTTTGCATATAGCCATGATGGCATAACGGCTGTGCATGTAGAAGAATTCCGTTATCTTATATTTATGTATAAAGTCGATTTTCTTGTATATACACATTTAGCTATCGATATCGAAATGCTTCAAATCATTAGTTTAACATATTTAAGTTAACAAACCTTCTTGAACGCACTGAAGTCTACATAAAGCCTTAACGGTATAACTGCAGTGCATTTAGAAGAATTCCGTAATCTTATATTAAGGTATAAAGTCGATTTTCTTGTATTTACATATTTAGCAATCGATATCGAAATGCTTCAAATCATTAATTTAACATATTTAAGTTAACAAACCTTCTTTAACGAACTGAAGTTGACATAAAGCCATGGCGGATTAACGGCAATGCATTTGGAAGAATTCCGTTATCCTATGTTTATGTATAAAGTCAAGTTTTTTGTACTAGCACATTTAGCAATCGATATCGAAATGCTTCAAATCATTAGTTTAACATATTTAAGTTAAATTACCTTCTTTAACCTACCGAAGGTGACATGAAGCCATGGCGGCATAACGGCAGTGCAGTTAGAAGAATTCCATAATCTTATATTTAGGTATAAATTCGATTTTCTTGTATATACTCATTTAGCAATCGATATCGAAATGCTTCAAAATATTAGTTTAACATATTTAAGTTAATTAACCCTCTTTTTCATACTGAAGTCTACAAAAGCCTTAACGGCATAACGGCAGTGCATGTAGAAGAATTCCGTTATCTTTTGTTTAGGTATAAAGTCGATTTTCTTGTTTATACATATATGGCAAGCGATATCGAAATGCTTCAAATCCTTAGGTTAACATATTTAAGTTAGTTAACCTTCTTTAACGTATTGCACTTTATATAAAGCCATAACGGCAGTGCATTTGGAAGAATTCCGTAATCTTATATTTGAGTACGAAGTCGTTTTTCTTTTATATACACATTTAGATATCCATATCGAAATGCTTGAAATCATTAGATTAACATATTAAGTTAATAAACTTTTTTTAGTTTACTGAAGTCTACATAAGGCCTAACGGCAGTGCATTTAGAAGAATTCCGTAATGTTATAATTTTATATTTAGGTATAAATTCGATTTTCTTGTATATACACATTTAGCAAGCGATATCGAATTGCATCAAATCCTTAGTTTAACATATTTAAGTTAATTAACCTTCTTTAGCGTATTGAAGCCATGGCGGCATAACGACAGTACATTTGGAAGAATTCCGTAGTCTTATATTTAGGTATAAAGTCGATTTTCTTGTATATATGCCTTAAGCAATCGATATCGAAATGCTTCAAATAACTGGTTTAACATATTTAAGTTAATAAACCTTCTTTAACGAACTGAAGTTAATATAAAGCCATAACGGCATACCGGCAGTGCGTTTGGAAGAATTCCGTAGTCTTATATTTAGGCATAAAGTCGATTTTCTTGTACATACACATTTTGCAATCGATATCGAAATGATTCAAATAACTGGTTTAGCATATTTAAGTTAATTAACCTTATTTATCTTACTGAAGTTTACATAAAGCCATAACGGCATAACGGCAGTATATTTATATGAATTCCGTTATCTTATATTTAGGTATAAAGTCGATTTTGTTGTACATACACATTTAGCAATCGATATCGAAATGCTTCAAATCATTAGTTTAACATATTTAAAATAATTAACCTTCTTTAACGTGTTGAAGGTGATACAAAGCCATGGCGGCATAACGACAGTACATTTGGAACAATCCCGTAATCTTATATTTGGGTATAAAGTCGATTTTCTTGTATATACACATTTAGCAATCGATATCGAAATGCTTCACATCATTAGTTTAAAAGATTTAAGTTAATTAATCCTCTTTATCTTACTGAAGTCTACAAAAGCCTTTACGGCATAACGGCAGTGCATTTGGAAGAGTTCCGT
>JAPZAG010002490.1:0-16785 GCA_027475135.1 Bactrocera correcta | reverse complement strand
GACTTTATACCTAAATATAAGATTACGGAATTCTTCTAAATGCTTTGCCGTTATGCCATTAAGGCGTTTGTAGACTTCCGTAAGATAAAGAGGGTTAATTAACTTGAATATGTTAAACTAATGATTTGGGGCATTTCTTTATCGATTGCTTAATGTGTATATACAAGAAAATCGACTTTATACCTAAATATAAAATTACGGAATTCTTCTACATGAACTGCCGTTATACCGCCATGGCTTTGTGCTAACTTCAGTGCGTTAAAGAAGCTTTATTAACTTAAATATGTTAAACTTATGATTTGAAGATTTTCGAAATCGATTGCTAAATGCAAATATACAAGAAAATCGACTTTATCCCTAAATATAAGATTACGGAATTCTTCTAAATGCTTTGCTGTTAGGATGTTTGTAGACTTCAGTAAGATAAAGAGGGTTAATTAACTTAAATATGTTAAACTAATGATTTGAAGCATTTCGATTTCGATTGCTAAATGAGCATATACAAGAAAATCGACTTTATACCTAAATATAAGATTACGTAATTCTTCTAGATGCTTTGCCGTTATGGCGTTAAGGCGTTTGTGGACTTCAGTAAGATAAAGAGGGTTAATTAACTTAAATATGTTAAACTAATGATTTGAAGCGTTTCGATTTCAATTGCTAAATGTGTATATACAAGAAAATCGACTTTATACCTAAATATAAGATTACGGAATTCTTCTATATGAACTGCCGTTATGCCGTCATGGCTTTGTGTTAACTTCAGTGCGTTAAAGAAGCTTTTTTAACTTAAATATGTTAAACCAGTTATTTGAAGCATTTCGATATCGATTGCGTAATGCATATATACACGAAAATCGACTTTATACCTAAATATAAGAGTACGGAATTCTTCCAAATGTACTGTCGTAATGCCACCATGGCTTTATATCAACTTAAATACGTTAAAAAAGGTTAATTAACTTAAATATGTTAAACTAATGATTTGAAGCATTTAGATATCGAGTGCTAAATGTTTATATACAACAAAATCGACTTTATACCTAAATATAAGCTTACGGAATTCTTCTAAATGCACTGCCGTTATGCCGCCATGGCTTTGTGTTAACTTCAGTGCGTTAAAGAAGCTTTATTAACTTAAGTTTATTAAACTAATGATTTGAAGCATTTCGATTTCGATTGCTAAATGAGTATATACAACAAAATCGACTTTATACCTAAATATAAGATTACGTAATTCTTCTAAATGCTTTGCCGTTATGCCGTTAAGGCGTTTGTAGACTTCAGTAAGATAGAGACGGTTAATTAATTTAAATATATTAAACTAATGATTTGAGGCATTTCGATATCGATTGCTAAATGTGTATATACAAGAAAATCGACTTTATACCTAAATATAAGATTACGGAATTCTTCTACATGAACTGCCGTTATGCCGTCATGGCTTTGTGTTAACTTCAGTGCGTTAAAGAAGCTTTATTAACTTAAATATGTTAAACTAATGTTTGAAGATTTTCGAAATCGATTGCTAAATGCATATACACAACAAAATCGACCTTATACCTAAATATAAGTTTACGGAATTTTTCCCAAATGCGCTGCCGTTATGGCTTTATGTTAACTTCAGTTCGTTTAAGAAGGTTTATTAACTTAGATATGTTTCACTAGTTATTTGAAGCATTTCGAAATCGGTTGCTTAATGCATATATACAAGAAAACCGACTTTATACCTAAATATAAGATTACGGAATGTTTCTAAATGCACTGCCGTTATGCCGTTATGGCTTTATGTTAACTTCAGTTCGTTTAAGAAGGTTTATTAACTAAGATATGTTACACTAGTTATTTGAAGCATTTCGAAATCGATTGCTTAATGCTTAATGCAAAATGTGTATATACAACAAAATCGACTTTATACCTAAATATAAGATTACGGAATCTTTCTAAATGCTTTGCCGTTATGCCGTTAAGGCGTTTGTAGACTTCAGTAAGATAAAGGGGGTTAATTAACTTAAATATGTTAAACTAATGATTTGAAGCATTTAGATATCGATTGCTAAATGCATATAAACAACAAAATCGACTTTATACCTAAATATAAGATTACGGAATTCTTTTAAATGCTTTGCCGTTATGCCATTAAGGCGTTTATAGACTTCCGTAAGATAAAGAGGGTTAATTAACTTGAATATGTTAAACTAATGATTTGGGGCATTTCGTTATCGATTGCTTAATGTGTATATACAAGAAAATCGACTTTATACCTAAATATAAAATTACGGAATTCTTCTACATGAACTGCCGTTATACCGCCATGGCTTTGTGATAACTTCAGTGCGTTAAAGAAGCTTTATTAACTTAAATATGTTAAACTAATGATTTGAAGATTTTCGAAATCGATTGCTAAATGCAAATATACAAGAAAATCGACTTTATACCTAAATATAAGATTACGGAATTCTTCTAAATGCTTTGCCGTTAGGATGTTTGTAGACTTCAGTAAGATAAAGAGGGTTAATTAACTTAAATATGTTAAACTAATGATTTAAGCATTTCGATTTCGATTGCTAAATGAGCATATACAAGAAAATCGACTTTATACCTAAATATAAGATTACGTAATTCTTCTAAATGCTTTGCCGTTATGGCGTTAAGGCGTTTGTGGACTTCAGAAAGATAAAGAGGGTTAATTAACTTAAATATTTAAACTAATGATTTGAAGCATTTCGATTTCAATTGCTAAATGTGTATATGCAAGAAAATCGACTTTATACCTAAATATATGATAACGGAATTCTTCTACATGCACTGCCGTCATGCCGTTAAGGAGTTTGTAGACTTCAGTAAGATAAAGGGGGTTAATTAACTTAAAAATGTTAAACTAATGATTTGAGGCTAAATGTGTATATACAAGAAAATCGACTTTACACATAAATATAAGATTACGGAATCCTTCCAAATGCACTGCCGTTATACCGTTATGGCTTTATGTTAACTTCAGTAAGTTAAAGAAGGTTTATTAACTTAAATATGTTAAACCAGTTATTTGAAGCATTTCGATATCGATTGCGTAATGCATATATACACGAAAATCGACTTTATACCTAAATATCAGAGTACGGAATTCTTCCAAATGTACTGTCGTAATGCCACCATGGCTTTATATCAACTTAAATACGTTAAAAAAGGTTAATTAACTTAAATATGTTAAACTAATGATTTGAAGCATTTAGATATCGAGTGCTAAATGTGTGTAACAACAAAATCGACTTTATACCTAAATATAAGCTTACGGAATTCTTCTAAATGCACTGCCGTTATGCCGCCATGGCTTTGTGTTAACTTCAGTGCGTTAAAGAAGCTTTATTAACTTAAGTTTATTAAACTAATGATTTGAAGCATTTCGATTTCGATTGCTAAATGAGTATATACAACAAAATCGACTTTATACCTAAATATAAGATTACGTAATTCTTCTAAATGCTTTGCCGTTATGGCTTTATGTTAACTTCAGTTCGTTTAAGAAGGTTTATTAACTTAGATATGTTAAACTAATGATTTGGGGCATTTCGTTATCGATTGATTAATGGGTATATACAAGAAAATCGACTTTATACCTAAATATAAAATTACGGAATTCTTCTACATGAACTGCCGTTATACCGCCATGGCTTTGTGTTAACTTCAGTGCGTTAAAGAAGCTTTATTAACTTAAATACGTTAAACTAATGATTTGAAGATTTTCGAAATCGATTGCTAAATGCAAATATTTAAGAAAATCGACTTTATACCTAAATATATGATTACGGAATTCTTCTAAATGCTTTGCCGTTATGGCGTTAAGGCGTTTGTGGACTTCAGTAAGATAAAGGGGTTAATTAACTTAAATATGTTAAACTAATGACTTGAAGCGTTTCGATTTCAATTGCTAAATGAGTATATACAAGAAAATCGACTTTATACCTAAATAAAGATTACGTAATTCTTCTAAATGCTTTGCCGTTATGGCGTTAACTTAAAAATGTTAAACTAATGATTTGAGGCTAAATGTGTATATACAAGAAAATCGATTTTACACATAAATATAAGATTACGGAATGCTTCTAAATGCACTGCCGTTATGCCGTTATGGCTTTATGTTAACTTCAGTTCGTTTAAAAAGGGTTTTATTAACTAAGATATGTTACACTAGTTATTTGGAGCATTTCGAAATCGATTGCTTAATGCTTAATGCTAAATGTGTATATACAACAAAATCGACTTTATACCTAAATATAAGATTACGGAATTCTTCTAAATGCTTTGCCGTTATGCCGTTAAGGCGTTTGTAGACTTCAGTAAGATAAAGGGGGTTAATTAACTTAAATATGTTAAACTAATGATTTGAAGCATTTAGATATCGGTTGCTAAATGCATATAAACAACAAAATCGACTTTATATCTAAATATAAGATTACGGAATTCTTCTAAATGCTTTGCCGTTATGCCATTAAGGCGTTTGTAGACTTCAGAAAGATAAAGAGGGTTAATTAACTTGAATATGTTAAACTAATGATTTGGGGCATTTCGTTATCGATTGCTTAATGTGTATATACAAGAAAATCGACTTTATACCTAAATATAAAATTACGGAATTCTTCTACATGAACTGCCGTTATACCGCCATGGCTTTGTGTTAACTTCTGTGCGTTAAAGAAGCTTCATTAACTTAAATATGTTAAACAAATAATTTGAAGATTTTCGAAATCGATTGCTAAATGCAAATATTCAAGAAAATCGACTTTATACCTAAATATAGGATTACGGAATTCTTCTAAATGCTTTGCCGTTATGGCGTTAAGGCGTTTGTGGACTTCAGTAAGATAAAGAGGGTTAATTAACTTAAATATGTTAAACTAATGATTTGAAGCATTTAGATATCGATTGCTAAATGCATATAAACAACAAAATCGACTTTATACCTAAATATATGATAACGGAATTCTTCTACACGCACTGCCGTTATGCCGTTAAGGCGTTTGTAGACTTCAGTAAGATAAAGGGGGTTAATTAACTTAAACATGTTAAACTAATGATTTGAGGCATTTCGATATCGAATGCTAAATGTGTATATACAAGAAAATCGACTTTACACATAAATATAAGATTACGGAATTCTTCCAAATGCACTGCCGTTATACCGTTATGGCTTTATGTTAACTTCAGTAAGTTAAAAAAGGTTTATTAACTTAAATATGTTAAACCAGTTTTTTGAAGCATTTCGATATCGATTGCTTAATGCATATATACACGAAAATCTACTTTATACCTAAATATAAGAGTATTGAATTCTTCCAAATGTACTATCGTAATGCCACCATGGCTTTATATCAACTTAAATACGCAAAAAAAAGGTTAATTAATTTAAATATGTTAAACTAATGATTTGAAGCATTTAGATATCGATTGCTAAATGTGTATGTACAACAAAATCGACTTTATACCTAAATATAAGCTTACAGAATTCTTCTAAATGCACTGCCGTTATGCCGCCATGGCTTTGTGCTAACTTCAGTGCGTTAAATCTCTTTATTAACTTAATATATTAAACTAATAATTTGAAGCATTTCGATTTCGATTGCTAAATGAGTATATACAACAAAATCGACTTTATACCTAAATATAAGATTACGTAATTCTTCTAAATGCCTTGCCGTTATGCCTTTAAAGGGCGTTTGTAGACTTCAGTAAGATAGAGACGGTTAATTAATTTAAATATATTAAACTAATGATTTGAGGCATTTCGATATCGATTGCTAAATGAGTATAAACAAGAAATCGACTTTTTATCTAAATATAAGATTACGGAATACTTCTAAATGCTTTGCCGTTATGCCGTTAAGGCGTTTGTGGACTTCAGTAGGATAAAGAGGGTTAATTAACTTAAATATGTTAAACTAATGTATTGAGGCACTTCGATATCGATTGCTAAATGTGTATATACAAGAAAATCGATTTTATACCTAAATATATGATAACGGAATTCTTCTACATGCACTGCCGTTATGCCGTTAAGGCGTTTGTGGACTTCAGTACGATAAAGGGGGTTAATTAACTTAAATATGTTAAACTAATGATTTGAGGCATTTCGATATCGATTGCTAAATGTGTACATACAAGAAAATCGACTTTATACCTAAATATAAGATTAGGGAATTCTTCTACATGAACTGCCGTTGTGCCGCAATGGCTTTGTTTTAACTTCAGTAAAATAAAGAGGGTTAATAAACTTAAATATGTTAAACTAATGATTTGAAGTATTTCAAAATCGATTGCTTAATGCATATACACAACAAAATCGACTTTATACCTAAATGTAAGATTACGGAATTCTTCCAAATGCACTGCCGTTATGCCTTTATGGCTTTATGTTAACTTAAGTTCGTTTAAGAAGGTTTATTAACTTAGATATGTTAAACTAATGATTTGAAGCATTTCGATATCGTTTGCTGAATGCATATATACAAAAAAATCGACTTTATACCTGAATTTATAATTACGGAATTCTTCCAAATGTACTGTCGATATGCCACCATGGCTTTATATCAACTTCAATACGTTAAAAAAAGGATTTCGATATCGATATCTAAATGTGTGTATAAAAGAAAATCGACTTTATACCTAAATATAAGATTACGGAATTCTTCCAAATGCACTGCCGTTATACCGTTATGGCTTTACGTACACTTCAGTAGGAAAAATAAGGTTAATTAACTTAAATATGTTAAATTAATGAGTTGAACCATCTCGATATCGATTGCTAAATGCGTATATGCTACAAAATCGGCTTTATACCTAAATATAAGATTACGGAATTCTTCTAAATGCACTGTCGTTATACCGCCATGGCTCTATATCACCTTCATTACGTTAAAGAAGGTTAACCAACTTAAATATGTTAAACGAATGATTTGAGGCATTTCGATAGCGATTGCTAAATGTGTATATACAACAAAATCGACTTCATACCTAAATATAAGATAACGGAATTTATATAAATATACTGCCGTTATGCCGTTATTGCTTTATGTTAATTTCAGTTCATTAAAGAAGGTCTATTAACTTAAATATGTCAAACTAATGATTTAAAGCATTTCGATATCGATTGCTTAATGCATATATATAAGAAAATTGACTTTATACCTAAATATAAGATTACGGAATTCTTCCAAATGTACTGCCGTTATGCCACCATGGCCTTATATCAACTTCAATACGTTAAAAAAGGTTAATTAACTTAAATATGTTAAAATAATGGTTTGAAGCATTTAGATATCGATTGCTTATTGTGTATATACAAAAAAATCGACTTTATACCTAAATATAAGATTACGGAATTCTTCAAAATGTACTGTCGTTATGCCACCATGGCCTTATATCAACTTCAATATGTTAAAGAAGGTTAATTAACTTAAATATGTTAAACTAATGATTTGAGGCATTTCGATATCGATTGCTAAATGTGTATATACAACAAAATCGACTTTATACCTAAATATAAGATAACGAAATTCCCACAAATGCACTGCCGTTATACCGTTTGGCATTACGTGAACTTCAGTAAGATAAATAAGGTTAATTAACTTAAATATGTTAAACTAATGATTTGAAGCATTTCGATATCGATTGCTAAATGCGTATATACAAGAAAATCGACTTTATACCTAAATATAAGATTACGGAATTATTATAAATGCACTGCCGTTATGCCGCCATGGATTTATGCCAACTTCAGTTCGTTAAAGAAGGTTTATTAACTTAAATATGTTAAACTAATGATTTGAAGCATTTCGATATCGATTGCTAAATGAGTATATACAAGAAAATCGATTTTATACCTAAATATAAGATTACGGAATTCTTCCAAATGTACTGCCGTTATGCCGTTAAGGCTTTCGTAGACTTTAGTAAGAAAAAGAGGGTTAATTAGCTTAAATATGTTAAACTAATGATTTGAAGCATTTCGATATCGATTGCAAAATGTGTACATACAACAAAATCGACTTTATACCTAAATATAAGATTACGTAATTCTTCTAAATGCTTTGCCGTTATGCCGTTAAGGCGTTTGTAGACTTTAGTAAGATAAAGAGGGTTAATTAGCTTAAATATGTTAAACTAATGATTTGAAGCATTTCGATATCGATTACTAAATGAGTATATACAAGAAAATCGACTTTATACCTAAATATAAGATTACGGAATTCTTCCAACTGCACTGCCGTTATGCCGCCAGGGCTTTCAGCCAACTTCCGTTCGTTAAAGAAGGTTTATTAGCTTAAATATGTTAAACTAATTATTTGAAGCATTTCGATATTGATTGCTAAATGTGTATATACAAGAAAATCAACTTTATACATAAATATAAGACTACGGAATTCCCCCAAATGTATTGTCGTTATGCTGCCATGGCTTTACATCAACTTCAATACGTTAAAGAAGGTTAATTAACTTAAATATGTTAAACTAATGATTTGAAGCATTTCGATATCGATTGCTAAATGCGTATATGCTACAAAATCGGCTTTATACCTAAATAAAAGATTACGGAATTCTTCTAAATGCACTGTCGTTATACCGCCATGGCTCTATATCACCTTCATTACGTTAAAGAAGGTTAACCAACTTAAATATGTTAAACGAATGATTTGAAGCATTTCGATATCTATAGCTAAATGTGTATTTACAAGAAAATCAACTCTTTACCTAAATATAAAATTACGGAATTTTTCCAAATGCACTGCCCTTATACCGTTTTGGCTTTATGTAAACTTCAGTAAGATAAAGAAGGTTAATTAACTTAAATATGTTAAAAAATGATTTAAAGCATTTCGATATCGATTGCTAAATGTGTATATACAACAAAATCGAACTTATACCTAAATATAAGGCTGAAAAGCAAGAAAACCCGTCAAAAAAAGTTATGGTAGGAAAGGCGTCGCAGGTATCCCCTATCAAAAGTGATAAAAATGCCCCAAAGAGACCTCGCGAGATATTGGGATATTTGCCACCAACAAAGAAGCAGAAAAGCATGATTCATAAAGTGCAAGCAACATATAGTGAGGTCACTGAATGCATGCACAAAGACAGTTTGGGAGACAAGCCCGCAGGCGAAAAATGGGTAGACGTTGTCAGAAAGAAGAAACCGATTGAGAAGAGAATCAGATCGAAACCAGACGCTATTATCTTAACAAAAAAAGATGGAGCATCGTATGCGGATATACTAAAAAAAATAAAATGCGACAGCGGCCTTGAAGAACTGGGTTCAAACGTGAGGTATATTAGAAAAACCCTCAAAGGAGACTTACTAATCGAATTAAAAAGTCAAGCAGAAAAGAGAGCTGATACATTCGAAAGCGCACTAGAGGGAGTTATTGGAGATATGGCCGTAATACAGCCAAAAACTCATAATATTACCATTATGTGCAAAGACTTGGATGAGATAACCACCCCTGAAGAAATCTGCGAGGCATTACAAAAGGAGTGTGGGATCCAAAACCGGGGGAAGCAAAATATAAAAAATTTGCGGAAAACTCGAAGTGGCACTCAAATTGCGCTTATATGCCTACGGGCTGAGGATGCCAAAACTTTGCTTAAGTGCGGTAAAGTAAAAATTGGGTGGTCTATTTGCCGTCTCCGGGAATTTTCACCTATTACTCGTTGTTTTAGGTGCTTCGAACTAGGACATATTGCACACAAATGTAGGAGCCCCATTGATAGGTCATCCCTTTGTACTCGTTGCGGAACCGCAGGTCACATGGCTAAGACATGC
This sequence comes from Bactrocera correcta, assembly GCA_027475135.1. Taxonomy (NCBI): domain Eukaryota; kingdom Metazoa; phylum Arthropoda; class Insecta; order Diptera; family Tephritidae; genus Bactrocera; species Bactrocera correcta. Next base: position 6,974 of record JAPZAG010002490.1, on the reverse strand, counting down.
ACGAATTCCCCGAGCTGTATGCTCTGCAAAGGGGAACACTCTGTTCTGAGTACGGCCTGTCCTAAATACGCAGATATGTTGAAGTCAATGGAAAAATGAAGATACTGCAACTCAATCTCAATCATTGCGCTGCAGCACAAGACCTTCTAAAACAGACGGTGCTAGAAGAAAACATAGATGTCGCCATATTAAGCGAACAATATTCTCAACGGTCGGAAAGCACTTGGTGTAAAGATATAAGTGGCAAAGCAGCAATATGGGCCTGCAAAGGACAAGCCTTCACATCTCGCTCCAAAGAAACCCATAATGGCTTTACATGGGCGAATATGCAAGGAATATTTTTTGTAAGCTGCTATGCTCGACCTAGCGCAACAATTAACGAATTTGACGATTTTCTCCTGGAGTTGTCTCTAGAAATCAGAAGCAAATCGCCAATAATAATAGCGGGAGATTTCAACGCATGGTCTACTGCTTGGGGTAGTAGAAATTTCAAACCATCGTGGTCGCCTCATTTTAGAATTCTTGAGTCAATCAAACCTTATGATTATAAACAGTGGGACACAAAATACCTTTCAAAAGGGAAATAAAGGATCAATAATAGACCTAATGTTTGCTAACGACGCGCTTAGCAGGCATATAAAGTGGAAGGTGTCAGACATGTATACAAATAGCGACCACATGGCTATAATTGCCGAAGTTTCGCTCTCCCAGGAAACGGAACTCTGTCGTAGAAATACTTGTCGAAAACGAAGCTGGCGGCAAAAAGACTTTGATACTGGCGTTTTTGAGAGTGTTTGGAGTGTGGCAAAGGCATCAGGCGAAGACGCCGCCCACTTAGTATCCGCTGTGCAGAAGGAGCTAGTTGCAGCATGCGATGCAACTATGCGCAGGACGAGACACAATATAAATAGGAAGCCGGTATACTGGTGGAACGACGAAATCGCCAAGCTGAGGAAGCTCTGTCACTCAGCTAGACGCCGCCACCAGCGTAACCAGGGAGGTGATAACGAAATCAGCCTCAGAGAATCATTTAAATATCAGAAAAAGCTCCTGAAGTCAGCCATTATCCGTAGTAAGAGATCCTGTTTCGAAAAGCTCTGTGAAGAGGCGAACATAGACCCCTGGGGAACGGCATACAAAATTTGTATGTCAAAGTTTAAACATAAGTCTCAGCAACCTAAGAACGCATCCTTTATGAAAAATGTTGTCGAAGCGTTATTCCCGACACATGCCTCCATTTCCTATACTAAACGAAACGAAGCTACGGAGCCACCCCTATTAGTCACAGAAGACGAACTTTTGGCTGTTGCGAAAAAAATCAAAAACTCTAAAGCGCCCGGAATAGATGGTATACCAAATAGAGCCCTTAAAGAAGCCATAACTCTAAGACCCAACTTATTTGTTAACATGTACAATGCGTGTATATTAGAAGAGGTGTTCCCTGATCCGTGGAAGATACAGCGTCTGGTTCTACTCCCCAAAACCAAAAAAGCCACCAGAAGAACCTTCATCTTATCGACCTCTTTGCATGCTCGACACAATTGGGAAAGTGTACGAAAGCATTGTAAGAAACCGCTTGGAGTTAGCAATCCAAAAAGCCGGCGGATTATCAGAGAGACAATACGGCTTCATTAAAAAGAGGTCCACTATTGACGCACTAAGAGAAATAGTTGATACTGCAAAATGTGCAATAAGCGGAAAAAGATGGAAAGGTGGTAGGAAAAAATACTGCGCGCTAATAACCCTGGATGTGAAGAATGCGTTTAACTCCGCAAAGTGGGCAAATATAATAAAAGCTCTACATGATATACACGCTCCTCAGTATCTGATAAATATTATAATGAGTTATTTCCAAAATAGGAGATTGCTATACGAGACGGACGAGGGAACTCAGAGCTACACTATCTCCAGTGGAGTACCGCAGGGCTCTGTTTTAGGCCCGCTGCTATGGAACCTGATGTACGATGGGGTGTTAAGAATACCGCAATCAAAAAATGTGAAAACAATCGCTTATGCGGATGACCTCATAGTGGTAGCTGTAGCTAAACATCTGGATGACCTCCGGATCAAGTGCAATGACAGCATAAATGGTCTGCGCCGATGGTTTACTACCATGAGTCTAGAGCTGGCTGAGCAGAAAACAGAAGTCTTGCTCATAAGCTCAAGGAAAATTGAGGAGAAAATATCGCTGACCATCGGTGAATGTGAGATTACTTCACAGCCGCAGTTGAAGTATCTTGGGGTAATAGTGGACTCAAGACTCAAGTTCAAAGAACACTTGGAAAATGCGACAAGTAAAGCAAATAGAATATATAATGCGTTGTCTAGAATGATGGCAAATAAAGGCTGTGTGCGTTCCAGCCGACGATGTTTAATAGCTAAGGCAATAAGTTCAGTGATCCTGTATGCGGCTCCAATATGGATACAGGCGCTAGAAACAAAATCATATGCTAGACCAATTAACACTGTGCATAGACTTTCAGCAATACGAGTGATAAGTGCTTTCCGAACCATTTCAAATGACGCTGTTGAGGTATTAGCCAGTATGGCACCGATTGACATCCAGGGTGACGAATTCGCGCGAATATATAACTTAGCAGAGAAGTCTACTACAGCAAAAAAAGAAGAGAGAATAAAAAGCATTGCAATGTGGCAGCAGCGGTGGCAAACTTCATGCAAAGGACGGTGGACCTACCGACTGATTTCGGACATACACTCGTGGATAGGTAGGAAACATGGAGACCTGGATTTCCACCTTACGCAAGTACTCAGTGGGCATGGATGCTTCAGAAGCTATCTATTCAAATATCGTCATGACTTTAGTCAATACTGTCCGGCGTGTACAGAGTGTATAGAAGACTCTGAACACGTATTCTTTTATTGCCCACGGTTTTCAAGTATAAGGGAAATGTTGAAAACCACCCTGGGAGGTAGTATCACGGTGGAAAATTTGACTGCACATATGTGTGAGTCCTCTGTAAAGTGGAAAGCTGTCAGCAGAGCGGCAAACCTGATTATGACAAAGTTGAGACATTTAGAACAGATTAGGCGTCAGTCAGTCCGTGCATTAGAGGAGACTTAAACGTCTTCTTCTCTCCCATGAAGTAATACTTTGTCCAGTGGTCCCGTGGGAGAGACATGAGGTGGGAGTAGGTTAGGTTTAGCGGATTAAAGTCCCGCACTCCGGCTTTCGATGCTTCCTCCTACTAAAAAAAAAAAAAAAAAAAAAAAAAAAAAAAAAAAACCTAAATATAAGATTACGGATTTCTTCCAAATCTACTGTCGTTATGCCGCCATGGCTTTATATCAACTTCAATACGTTAGAGAAGGTTTATTAACTTAAATATGTTAAACTAATGATTTGAAGCATTTCGATATCGATTGCTAAATGAGTATATACAAGAAAATCGACTTTATACCTAAATATAAGATTACGGAATTCTTCCAAATGCACTGCCGTTATGCCGCTAAGGCGTTTGTAGACTTTAGTAAGATAAAGAGGGTTAATTAGCTTAAATATGTTAAACTAATGATTTGAAGCATTTCGATATCGATAGCTAAATACGTATATACAAGAAAATCGACTTTATACCTAATATAAGATTACGGAATTCTTCTAACTGCACTGCCGTTATCCCGCCATGGCTTTAAGCCAACTTCCGTTCGTTAAAGAAGGTTTATTAACTTAAATATGTTAAAGTAATGATTTGAAGCATTTCGATATCGATTGCTAAATGGGTATATACAAGAAAATCAACTTTATACATAAATACAAGACTACGGAATTCTTCCAAATGTATTGTCGTTATGCTGCCATGGCTTTACATAAACTTCAATACGTTAACCAAGGTTAATTAACTTAAATATAAGTTAATCAGCCTTAACGGCATAAAGGCAGTGCATTCAGAAGATTTACGTATTCTTATATTTAGGAATCAAGTCGATTTTCTTGTATATATGCATTAAGCAATCGATATCGAAATGCTTCAAATAACTGGTTTAACATATTTAAGTTAACAAGCCTACTTTAGCGCACTGAAGTGAACACAAAGCCATGGCGGCATAACGGCTTATATTTAGGTATAAATTCGATTTTTTTTGCATATACACATTTAGCAGTCGATATCGAAATGCTTCAAATCATTAGTTTAACATATTAAGTTAATAAACATTTTTTAGCTTAATGAGGTCTACATAAAGCCTTAACGGTATAACGGCAGTGCATTTAGAAGAACTCCGTAATGTTATAATTTTACATTTAGGTACAAAGTCGATTTTGTTGTATTTACACATTTAGCAGTCGATATCGAAATGCTTCAAATCATTAGTTTAACGTACTTAAAATAATTAACCTTTTTTAACGTATTGAATTTGATGCAAACCATGGCGGCATAACGACAGTACATTTTGAAGAATTCCGTAATCTTATATTTAGGTATAAAGTCGATTTTCTTGTATATACACATTTAGCAATCGATATCGAAATGCTTCAAATCATTAGTTTAACATATTAAAATTAATTAACCATCTTTAACGTATTTAAGGTGAAATAAAGCCTTAACGCCATAACGACAGTAATTTGAAAGAATTCCGTAATCTTTTATTTAGGTATAAAGTCGATTTTCTGGTATATATGCATTTAGAAATCGATATCGAAATGCTTCAATTCATTAGTTTAACATATTTAAGTTAATTAACCTTTTTTAACGTATTGAAGTTGACATAAAGCCATGGCGGAATAACGGCAGTGCATTTGGAAGAATTCCGTAATCTTATATTTAGGTATAAAGTCGATTTTGTTTTTTATACACATTTAGCAATCGATATCGAGATGCTTCAACTCATTAGTTTAACATATTTAAGTTAATTAACCTTTTTTAACGTATTTAAGTTGACATAAAGCCATGGCGGAATAACGGCAGTGCATTTGGAAGAATTCCGTAATCTTATATTAAAGGTATAATGTCGGTTTTCTTGTATATACGCACTTAGCAATCGATATCGAAATGCTTCAAATCATTAGTTTAACATATTTAAGTTAATTAACCTTCTTTATCTTACTGAAGTTTACATAAAGCCAAAACGGTATAACGGCAGTGCATTTGGGAGAATTTCGTAATTTTATATTTAGGTATAAAGTCGATTTTCTTGTATATACACATTTAGCAATCGATATCGAAATGCCTCAAATCATTAGTTTAACATATTTAAGTTAATTAACCTTCTTTAACATATTGAAGTTGATATAAAGCCATGGCGGCATAACGGCAGTACATTTGGAAGAATTCCGTAATCTTATATTTATGTATAAAGAAGATTTTCTTGTACATGTGAATTTAGCAATCGATTTCGAAAATCTTCAAATCATTAGTTTAACATACTTAAGTCAATAAACCTTCTTTAACGAACAGAAGTTAACATGAAGCCATAACTGCATAACGGCAGTGCATTTAAAAGAATTCCGTAATCTTATATTTAGGTATAAAGTCGATTTTCTTGTATATACACATATAGCAATCGATATCAAAATGCCTCAAATCATTAGTTTAACATATTTAAGTTAATTAACCCTCTTTATCTTACTGAAGTCTTCAAACGCCTTAACGGCATAACGGCAATGCATGTAGAAGAATTCCGTAATCTTATATTTCGGTATAAAGTCGATTTTCTTGTATATACCTATTTAGCAATCGATATCGAAATGCTTCAAATCATTAGTTAAACATATTTAAGTTAATTAACCCTCTTTATCTTACTGAAGTCTGCAAACGCCTTAACGGCATAACGGCAGTGCATTTGAAGAATTCCGTAATCTTATATTTAGGTATAAAGTCGATTTTTTTGTATATATGCATTTAGCAATCGATTTCGAAAATCTTTAAATCATTAGTTTAACATATTTAAGTTAATTTAAACCCCTTCTTTATCTTACTGAAGTTGCAAACAGCCTTAACGGCATAACGGCAGTGCATTTGAAGAATTCCGTAATCTTATATTTAGGTATAAAGTCGATTTTCTTGTATATATGCATTTAGCAATCGATTTCGAAAATCTTCAAAACATTAGTTTAACATATTTAAGTTAAAAAAATCCTTTTTATAACAATTGAAGTTAAAAAAGCCATGGCGGCATAACGGCAGTGCATTTGAAGAATTCCGTAATCTTATATTTAGGTATAAAGTCGATTTTCTTGTATATATGCATTAAGCAACCGATTTCAAAATGCTTCAAATAACTGGTGTAACATATCTAAGTTAATAAACCTTCTTAAACGAACTGAAGTTAAAATGAAGCCATAACGGCATAACGGCAGTGCATTTAGAAGAATTCCGTAATCTTATATTTCGGTATAAAGTCGATTTTCTTGTATATATGCATTAAGCAACCGATTTCAAAATGCTTCAAATAACTGGTGTAACATATCTAAGTTAATAAACCTTCTTAAACGAACTGAAGTTAAAATGAAGCCATAACGGCATAACGGCAGTGCATTTGAAGAATTCCGTAATCTTATATTTAGGTATAAAGTCGATTTTCTTGTATATACTCATTTAGCAATCGATATCGAAATGCTTCAAATCATTAGTTTAACATATTTAAGTTAACTAACCCTCTTTATCTTACTGAAGTCGACAAACGCCTTAACGGCATAACGGCAGTGCATTTGGAAGAATTCCGTAATCTTATATTTAGGTATAAAGTCGATTTTCTTGTATATACTCATTTAGCAATCGATATCGAAATGCTTTAAGTCATTAGTTTAACATATTTAAGTTAATAACCTACTTTAACGCACTGAAGTTAACACAAAGCCATGGCGGCATAACGGCAGTGCATGTAGAAGAATTCCGTAATCTTATATTTAGGTATAAATTCGATTTTTTTGTATATACACATTAGCAATCGATATCAAAAATGCTTCAAATCATTAGTTTAACATATTTAAGTTAATTAACCTTCTTACACTGAAGTTA
>JAPZAG010002489.1:0-16793 GCA_027475135.1 Bactrocera correcta | reverse complement strand
CATTTAGCAAGCAATATCGAAATGCTTCAAATCATTAGTTTAACATATTTAAGTTAATTAACCTTCTTTAACGTATTGAAGTTGATATAAAGCCATGGCGGCATAACGGCAGTGCATTTAGAAGAATTCCGTAATCTTATATTTAGGTATGTAGTCGATTTTCTTGTATATACACATTTAGCAATCGATATCTAAATGCTTCAAATCATTAGTTTAACATATTTAAGTTAATAAACGTTCTTTTACGCACTGAAGTCTACATAAAGCCTTAACGGTGTAACTGCAGTGCATTCAGAAGAATTCCGTAATTTTCTATTTAGGTATAAAGTTGATTTTCTTGTATTTACATATTTAGGAATCGATATCGAAATGCCTCAAATCATTAGATTAACATATTTAAGTCAATTAACCCTCTCTCTCTTACTGAAGTCTACATAAAGCCTTAACGGCATAACGGCAGTGCATTAAGAAGAATTCCGTTGTCTTATATTTAGGTATAAATTCGATTTTCTTGTATATACACATTTAGCAAGCGATATCGAATTGCTTCAAATCATTAGTTTAACATATTTAAGTTAATTAACCTTCTCTATCTTACTGAAATTTACATAAAGCCATAACGGTATAACGGCAGCGCATTTGGAAGAATTCCGTAATCTTATATTTAGGTATAAAGTCGATTTTGTTGTATATACACATTAAGCAATCGATAACGAAATGCTTCAAATCATCAGTTTAACATATTTAAGCTAATTAACCTTCTTTATCTTACTGAAGTTTACATAAAGCCATAACGGTATAACGGCAGTGCATTTAGAAGAATTAGGTAATTTTATATTTAGGTATAAAGTCGATTTTCTTTTATATACACATTTAGCAATCGATAACGAAATGTTCAAATCATTAGTTTAACATATTAAGTTAATAAACATTTTTTAGCTTACTGAAGTCTACATAAAGCCTTAACGGTATAACGGCAGTGCATGTGGAAGAATTCCGTTATCTTATGTTTAGGTATAAAGTCGATTTTCTTGTATATACACAGTTAGCGATCGATATCGAGATGCTTTAACTCATTAGTTTAACATATTTATTTTAATAAACCTCCTTTAACGATCTGAAGTTGGCATATAGCCTAGGCGGCATAACGGCAGTGCATTAAGAAGAATTCCGTAATCTTATATATAGGTATAAAGTCGATTTTGTTGTATATACACATTTAGCAGTCGATATCGAAATGCTTAAAATCATTAGTTTAACATATTTAAGTTAATTAACATTCTTCAACGATCTGAGTTTGGCATATAGCCACGGCGGCATTACGGCAGTGCATGTAGAAGAATTCCATAATCTTTTATTTAGGTATAAAGTCGATTTTCTTTTATATACACATATAGATATCGATATCGAAATGCTTCAAATTATCAGTTTAACATATTTAAGTAAATTAACCTTCTTTAACGTATTGAAGTTGATATAGAGCCATTGCGGCATAACGGCAGTGCATGTAGAAGAATTCCGATATCTTATATTTAGGTATAAAGTCGATTTTCTTGTATATACACATTTAGCAAGCGATATCGAAATGCTTCAAATCATTAGTTTAACACATTTAAGCTAATTAACCTTTTTTAACGTATTGAAGTTGATATAGAGCCATTGCGGCATAACGGCAGTGCATGTAGAAGAATTCCGTTATCTTATTTTTAGGTATAAAGTCGATTTTCTTGTATATACACATTTAGCAAGCGATATCGAATTGCTTCAAATCATTAGTTTAATATATTTAAGTTAATTAACCTTCTTTAACGTATTGAAGTTTATATAAAGCCATGGCGGCATAACGGCAGTGCATTTAGAAGAATTCCGTAATCTTATATTTAGGTATAAAGTCGATTTTCTTGTATATACACATTTAGCAAGCGATATCGAATTGCTTCAAATCATTAGTTTAACATATTTAAGTTAATTGACCTTCTTTATCTTACTGAAATTTACATAAAGCCATAACGGTATAACGGCAGTGCATTTGGAAGAATTCCGTAATCTTATATTTAGGTATAAAGTCGATTTTGTTGTATATACACATTTAACAATCGATAACGAAATGCTTCAAATCATTAGTTTAACATATTAAGTTAATAAACATTTTTTAGCTTACTGAAGTCTACATAAAGCCTTAACGGTATAACGGCAGTGCATGTAGAAGAATTCCGTAACCTTATATTTAGGTATAAAGTCGATTTTCTTGTATATACACATTAAGCGATCGATATCGAGATGCTTTAACTCATTAGTTTAACATATTTATTTTAATAAACCTCCTTTAACGATCTGAAGTTGGCATATAGCCTAGGCGGCATTACGGCAGTGCATGTAGAAGAATTCCGTAATCTTTTATTTAGGTATAAAGTCGATTTTCTTTAATATACACATTTAGATATCGATATCGAAATGCTTCAAATCATTAGTTTAACATATTAAGTTAATAAACATTTTTTAGCTTACTGAAGTCTACATAAAGCCTTAACGGTATAACGGCAGTGCATGTAGAAGAATTCCGTTATCTTATATTTAGGTATAAAGTCGATTTTCTTGTATATACACATTTAGCAAGCGATATCGAATTGCTTCAAATCATTAGTTTAACATATTTAAGTTAATTAACCTTCTTTAACGTATTGAAATTGATATAAAGCCATGGCGGCATAACGGCAGTGCATTTAGAAGAATTCCGTAATCTTTTATTTGGGTATAAAGTCGATTTTCTTTTATATACACATTTGGCAATCGATAACGAAATGCTTCAAATCATTAGTTTAACATATTTAAGTTAATTAACTTTCTTTAACGTATTGAAGTTGACATAAAGCCTTAACGGTATAACGGCAGTGCATGTAGAAGAATTCCGTTATCTTATATTTAGGTATAAAGTCGATTTTCTTGTATATACACATTTAGCAAGCGATATCGAATTGCTTCAAATCATTAGTTTAATATATTTAAGTTAATTAACCTTCTTTAACGTATTGAAGTTTATATAAAGCCATGGCGGCATAACGGCAGTGCACTTAGAAGAATTCCGTAATCTTGTATTTAGGTATAAAGTCGATTTTCGAGCATATACACATTTAGCAAGAAATATCGAAATGCTTCAAATCATTAGTTTAACATATTTAAGTTAATTAACCTTCTTTAACGTATTGAAGTTGATATAAAGCCATGGCGGCATAACGGCAGTGCATTTAAAAGAATTCCGTAATCTTATATTTAGGTATGTAGTCGATTTTCTTGTATATACGCATTTAGCAATCGATATCGAAATGCTTCAAATCATTAGTTTAACATATTTAAGTTAATAAACGTTCTTTAACGCACTGAAGTCTACATAAAGCCTTAACGGTGTAACTGCAGTGCATTCAGAAGAATTCCGTAATTTTCTATTTAGGTATAAAGTTGATTTTCTTGTATTTACATATTTAGGAATCGATATCGAAATGCCTCAAATCATTAGATTAACATATTTAAGTCAATTAACCCTCTCTCTCTTACTGAAGTCTACATAAAGCCTTAACGGCATAACGGCAGTGCATTTAGAAGAATTCCGTTATCTTATATTTAGGTATAAATTCGATTTTCTTGTATATACATATTTAGCAAGCGATATCGAATTGCTTCAAATCATTAGTTTAACATATTTAAGTTTATTAACCTTCTTTATCTTACTGAAATTTACATAAAGCCATAACGGTGTAACGGCAGTGCATTTGGAAGAATTCCGTAATCTTATATTTAGGTATAAAGTCGATTTTGTTGTATATACACATTTAACAATCGATAACGAAATGCTTCAAATAATCAGTTTAACATATTTAAGCTAATTAACCGTCTTTATCTTACTGAAGTTAACATAAAGCCATAAGGGTATAACGGCAGTGCATTTAGAAGAATTCCGTAATCTTATATTTAGGTATAAAGTCGATTTTCTTTTATATACACATTTAGCAATCGATAACGAAATGCTTCAAATCATTAGTTTATCATATTAAGTTAATAAACATTTTTTAGCTTACTGAAGTCTACATAAAGCCTTAACGGTATAACGGCAGTGCATTTAGAAGAATTCCGTAATCTTATATTTAGGTATAAAGTCGATTTTGATGTATATACACATTTAGCAGTCGATATCGAAATGCTTCAAATCATTAGTTTAACATATTTAAGTTAATTAACCTTCTTTAACGTATTGAAATTGTATAAAGTCGATTTTGTTGTATATACACATTTAGCAGTCGATATCGAAATGCTTCAAATCATCAGTTTAACATATTTAAGTTAATTAACCTTCTTTAACGTATTGAAATTGATATAAAGCCATGGCGGCATAACGGCAGTGCATTTAGAAGAATTCCGTAATCTTATATTTAGGTATAAAGTCGATTTTTTTTTATATACACATTTGGCAATCGATAACGAGATGCTTCAACTCATTAGTTTAACATATTTAAGTTAATTAACTTTCTTTAACGTATTAAAGGGTGATATAAAGCCATGGCGGCATAACGGCAGCGCATTTAGCAGAATTCCGTCATCTTATGTTTAGGTATAAAGTCGATTTTGTTGTATATACACATTTAGCAAGCGATATCGAAATGCTTCAACTCATTAGTTTAACATATTTAAGTTAATAAACCTTCTTTAACGAACTGAAGTTGGCAGAGAGCCATGGCGGCATTACGGCAGTGCATGTAGAAGAATTCCGTAATCTTTTATTTAGGTATCAAGTCGATTTTCTTGTATATACACATTTAGCAAGCGATATCGAAATGCTTCAAATCATTAGTTTAACACATTTAAGCTAATTAACCTTCTTTAACGTATTGAAGTTGATATAGAGCCATTGCGGCATAACGGCAGTGCATGTAGAAGAATTCCGTTATCTTATATTTAGGTATAAAGTCGATTTTTTTGTATATACACATTTAGCAAGCGATATCGAAATGCTTCAACTCATTATCTTAACATATTTAAGTTAATAAACCCTCTTTAACGATCTGAAGTTGGCATATAGCCACGGCGGCATTACGGCAGTGCATGTAGAAGAATTCCGTTATCTTTTATTTAGGTATAAAGTCGATTTTCTTTTATATACACATTTAGATATCGATATCGAAATGCTTCAAATCATTAGTTTAACATATTAAGTTAATAAACATTTTTTAGCTTACTGAAGTCAACATAAAGCCTTAACGGTACAACGGCAGTGCATGTAGAAGAATTCCGTAATCTTATATTTATATAAAGTCGATTTTCTTGTATATACACATTTAGCAAGCGATATCGAAATGCTTCAAATCATTAGTATAATATATTTAAGTTAATTAACCTTCTTTAACGTATTGAAGTTTATATAAAGCCATGGCGGCATAACGGCAGTGCATTTAGAAGAATTCCGTAATCTTATATTTAGGTATGTAGTCGATTTTCTTAAATATACACATTTAGTAATCGATATCGAAATGCTTGAAATCATTAGTTTAACATATTTAAGTTAATAAACGTTCTTTAACGCACTGAAGTCTACATAAAGCCTTAACGGTGTAACTGCAGTGCATTCAGAAGAATTCCGTAATTTTCTATTTAGGCATAAAGTCGATTTTGTTGTATATACACATTTAGCAATCGATATCGAAATGCTTCAACTCATTAGCTTAACATATTTAAGTTAGTAAACCTTCTTTAACGATCTGAAGTTGGCATAACGGCAGTGGATGTAGAAGAATTCCGTAATCTTATATTTTGGTATAAAGTCGATTTTCTTGTATATACGCATTGAGCTATCGATATCGAAATGCTTCAAATCATTTGTTTAACATTATAAGTTAAATGCTTCAAATCATTAGTTTAACATATTTAAGTTAATAAACGTTCTTTAACGCACTGAAGTCTACATAAAGCCTTAACGGTGTAACTGCAGTGCATTCAGAAGAATTCCGTAATTTTCTATTTAGGTATAAAGTCGATTTTGTTGTATATACACATTTAGCAATCGATATCGAAATGCTTCAACTCATTAGCTTAACATATTTAAGTTAGTAAACCTTCTTTAACGATCTGAAGTTGGCATAACGGCAGTGGATGTAGAAGAATTCCGTAATCTTATATTTTGGTATAAAGTCGATTTTCTTGTATATACGCATTGAGCTATCGATATCGAAATGCTTCAAATTATTTGTTTAACATTATAAGTTAAAAAACATTTTTTAGCTTACTGAAGTCTACATAACGCCTTAACGGTATAACGGCAGTGCATTTAGAAGAATTCCGTAATCTTATATTTAGGTATAAAGTCGATTTTCTTGTATATACACATTTAGCAATCGATATCGAAATGCTTCAAATCATAAGTTTAACATATTTAAGTTAATTAATCTTCTTTGTCTTACTGAAGCCTACAAAAGCTTTAACGGCATAACGGCACTGCATTTGGAAGAGTTCCGAAATCTTATATTTAGGTATAAAGACGATTTTTTTGTATATACCCATTTAGCAATCGATAACGAAATGCTTCAAGTCATTACTTTAAAATATTTAAGTTAATTAACCTTCTTTATCTTACTGAAGTTTACATAAAGCCATAACGGTATAACGGCAGTGCATTTGGAAGAATTCCGTAAACTTCTATTTAGGTATAAAGTCGATTTTCTTGTATATACACATTAAGCAATCGATATCGAGATGCTTCAACTCATTAGTTTAACATATTTAAGTTAATAAACCTTCTTTAACAAACTGAAGTTGGCATAAATCCATGGCGGCATAACGGTAGTGCATGTAGAAGAATTCCATTATCTTATTTTTAGGTATAAAGTCGATTTTCTTGTATATACACATTTAGCAATCGATATCGAAATGCTTCAAATCATTAGTTTAACATATCTAAGTTAATAAACGTTCTTTAACGCACTGAAGTCTACATAAAGCCTTAAGGGTATAACTGCAGTGCATTTAGAAGAATTCCGTAAACTTATATTTAGGTATAAATTCGATTTTCTTGTATATACACATTTAGCAAGCGATACCGAATTGCTTCAAATCATTAGTTTAATATATTTAAGTTAATTAACCTTCTTTAACGTATTGAAGTTGATTTAAAGCAATGGCGGGATAACGGCAGTGCATTTAGAAGAATTCCGTAATCTTATATTTAGGTATAAAGTCGATTTTCTTTTATATACACATTTAGCAATCGATAACGAAATGCTTCAAATCATTAGTTTAACATATTTAAGTTAATTAACCTTCTTTATCTTACTGAAGTTTACATAAAGCCATAACGGTATAACGGCAGTGCCTTGGGAAGAATTCCGTAATCTTATATTCAGGTATAAAGTCGATTTTGTTGTATATACACATTTAGCAATCGATATCGAGATGCTTCAACTCATTAGTTTAACATATTAAGTTAATAAACATTTTTTAGCTTACTGAAGTCTACATAAAGCCTTAACGGTATAACGACAGTGCATTTATAAACATTTAGCAATCGAAATGCTTCAACTCATTAGTTTAACATATTTAAGTTAATAAACGTTCTTTAACGCACTGAAGTCTACATAAAGCCTTAAGGGTATAACTGCAGTGCATTTAGAAGAATTCCATTATATTATATTTAGGTATAAAGTCGATTTTCTTGTATATACACATTTAGCAATCGATATCGAAATGCTTCAAATCATTAGTTTAACATATCTAAGTTAATAAACGTTCTTTAACGCACTGAAGTCTACATAAAGCCTTAAGGGTATAACTGCAGTGCATTTAGAAGAATTCCGTAATCTTATATTTAGGTATAAATTCGATTTTCTTGTATATACACATTTAGCAAGCGATACCGAATTGCTTCAAATCATTAGTTTAATATATTTAAGTTAATTAACCTTCTTTAACGTATTGAAGTTGATATAAAGCCATGGCGGCATAACGGCAGTGCATTTGGAAGAATTCCGTAATCTTATACTTAGGTATGAAGTCGATTTTCTTGTATATAAAAATTTAGCAAGCGATATAGAAATTCTTCAAATCATTAGTTTAACATATTTAAGTTAATTAACCTTCTTTAACGTAATGAAGGTGATATAAAGCCATGGCAGCATAACGACAGTGCATTTAGAAGAATTCCGTAATCTTATATTTAGGTATATAGTCGATTTTCTTGTATTTACGCATTTAGCAATCGATATCGAAAATCTTCAAATCATTAGTTTAACATTGTTCATACCAAATGAACACATCCCTGCATTGTCCTCCTAACTCGTCTAAATACGAATTAGAGGACTATGCAAAAAACACCCAACAGCGCCAACATAACAGCGAAGTACCCAACAAAACGAAAAAACACAATAAAACCAATCACCAGAGCGGACGGACATACGGCGCCAAAACAACAGCAGCATTTTATAGCAACAACATAAGTAGCAGCATCAGCATATCAACGCGGGAAACAAAAAAGGTTTTATCTAAAATATTTATTATATTCATACTTCTAAATAACCCTTGAGTTAAGTTATAATTGTATAAACACACACACATAACTAAACAATTGTACATACTAACTCATCCTATACACATGCAAGTATTATACCCTTAAATACACAAACTGAATTTTTACCCAATTACGTCGATCACCCAGACAAACATATTTAAGTTAATTAACCTTCTTTAACGTAATGAAGGTAATATAAAGCCATGGCGACATAACGACAGTGCATTTAGAAGAATTCCGCAATCTTTTACTCAGGTATAAAATCGATTTACTTGTACATACACATTTAGCAATCGATATCGAAATGCTTCAAATCATTAGTTTAGCATATTTAAGTAAATTAACCTTCTTTAGCGTACTGAAATTTATATAAAGCCATGGCGGCATAACGGGAGTGTATTTCGATGAATTCCGTAACCTTGCATTTAGATATAAAGTCGACTTTCTTGTATATACTCATTTAGCAATCGATATCGAAATGCTTCAAATCACTAGTTTAATATATTTAAGTAAATAAAGCTTTTTTAACGTAATGAAGGTGATATAAAGCCATAACGGCATAACGGGAGTGTATTTCGAAGAATTCCGTATTCTTATATTTAGGTATAAAGTCGACTTTCTTGTATTTACACATTTAGCAATCGATATCGAAAATCTTCAAATCATTAGTTTAACATATTTAAGTTAATTAACCTTCTTTAACGTAATGAAGGTGATATAAAGCCAAAACGGCATAAAGGGAGTGTATTTCGATGAATTTCGTAATTTTATATTTAGGTATAAAGTCGATTTTGTTGTATATAAGCATTAAGCAATCGATATCGAAATGCTTCAAATAACTGGTTTAACATATTTAAGTTAATAAACCTTCTTTAACGAACTGAAGTTAACATAAAGCCATAAAGGCAGTGCATTTAGAAGAATTCCGTTATCTTATATTTAGGAATAAAGTCGATTTTCTTGTATATATACATATAGCAATCGATATCGAAATGCTTCAAATCATTAGTTTAAAATATTTAAGTTCATAAACCTTCTTTAACGAACTGAAGTTGGCATAAAGCAATGGCGGCATAACGGCAGTGCATTTAGAAGAATTCCGTAATCTTAGATTTAGGTATAAAGTCGATTTTCTTGTATATACACATTTAGCAATCGATATCCAGATGCTTCAAATAATTAGTTTATCATATTTAAGTTAATTAACCTTATTTATGTTACTGAAGTTTACATAAAGCCATAACGGTATAACGGCAGTGCATTTGGAAGCATTCCGTAATACTATATTTAGGTATAAAGTCGATTTTCTTGTATATATATATTTCGCAATCGATATCGAGATGCTTCAACTCATTAGTTTAACATATTTAAGTTAATAAACCTTCTTTTACGAACTGAAGTGTGCATAAAGCCATGGCGGCATAACGGCAGTGCATGTAGAAGAATTCCGTTAGCTTATATTTAGGTATAAAGTCGATTTTCTTGTCTCTGTCTTTCTTTAAAGAATATAATAATATTCTAATGACATAAAAAAATAAAAGTTAAAAAAAAAAAAACAAAACTTCGAGAAAATTACAGGGGGTAATTTCTTAAAATTTTTCACGACAACTTTTGCACGCTTTGTTAGAACATTCCACACAGATTGGATTTTTACATATAAAACACAATCGAAATGTTTTTCGTTTCTTCTTGGGATCACTAGTTGAACACGTTTTACGTTTTTCAAGATGATCAGCTTCAGAAACAGAAGGCAATTTTTCTTCTATTTTCAAGATCCGGCGAATAGAAGTTTTGCTGTCACGAGGAGTGTGCTTGTTATTTTCTCGACGATTCATGTGTGGCATGGTCAGATCTTCTGCTAGCTGCTTCATAAATTTAAATCTACTTCTTACTCATGACATAAGCATTGGAAGCTGATATATCTAACAGAGGATAAAAAATGCACAAAGGCCATCTTTGCGTTCGTCGCGCCGTGGTATAGTTCGCACACCTTTGATCCAATAAATCAACGCCAATTTTAGTTTCATTGTAGTATAATATTATTTCGGGCTTTTTTGTATTATCGTCTACGTTTGCTGTATGGTGCATGCTGGAAATTAACACCACAGCACGGTTTTTTCTCGGCACAAAAGAAGCCAAAGTAATATTTTTAGTAAAACCGAAAAGCGAGGTTCCAATTTCTCGTCGCCGATTTGGTTTGAATTCTGGCGGAATTTCTGTTTTATTTTTTTTTTTAAGTACCCACAAGAGATAACTTTTTATCTTTCAAAACATCGACTAGCTCAACTGAACAAAACCAATTATCAGCAGTGATGTTTCTATTCGACCCTTCAATTGGAGATATGAGTCGTAAAACTGCTTGAGTAGGTTTTGAAAATCGAGTGTGTTCTGATGTCAAATTGGTCCCGTCCGAGTCTTTACCTAAATATATGTAAGCATTGAGTAAATAACCATTTCGGGCATCTGTAAGGCACATAATCTTTAAGCCATATTTAGCGGGCTTCTTTGGCATAAACACCCTAAAACGACACCGACCTCGAAAAGCTACCAGCATCTCATCAATACAGGCACAGATTCCGATGCTGTACACCTTTTGGCAATTTTGAATGAAAGAGCTTAATAGCTCGGCGATTGGAGCAGAAATGTCAGTCTCTCGCCGTTGCGCTCTTGTTTCTGCATCATCGAAACGAATTGCTTTCATCAAAATCTCGAATCTATTTTTACTTAGAATGCAACGATATATTTCTCTTCCTGAGCCATCAGAACTATACCACCACGCATAATGTTCCCGATTGTCTTTAAAAATAGCTGTATAGAATAAAAAACTAATAAATGCTTTTAAGTCTATGAGATCAACATCATGAACACAGCCTTGGTTTTTATATCTTGGTCGTAACTGCCTTATTTTGTCGTTTGTATGTATCACTATGTTTTCCAGCATCTCATCTGTAAATAAAATGCTCCAAAGGTCAAGAGGTGTTGTAGAATCATTGAGAACTTCATGATAGGCCGATTGAAGTCCTTGTCCTTGCGATACAATGTTATACCGCTGAGTTCTAGTACGACTAGCAATTGGCACAGAAGACCACCGAAAACGATTTTTTCCAAAATAGTTCCAATTTCTAGTCTGGAGTTGTGACAAGGGTAACACGTCTTCTGAAGAAAATTCCTCAAATATACCTCCTTCCGGCTGTCCATCGGCACTTTGACACTTGCAGGCAGTCATCAGATTCACAGTCATCTAAAACCTCGGGAACTTCTAAATCCTCAGGGTCTATATCACTGTAACTCTCATCCAGGATTTGCTCCACATCCGACAGTTCTTCCTTTAACTATCTCCTAATATTTTCGATGTTTACATCCATTTTTACTCTAAAACAATAAACATATACGTTATTGTGTGTAATCACATAACTACCTGCACGCAGTCACCATGACCGCTATCAAAATATTTTTACTCACCCAAGTCAAACGAGCGCACTTGTACGCTTGCCGAGCGCACACGCGACACTAAACCACCACCAGAAAAGGTACACGAACGCACACTAACACGCGATAACGAACTCCTACGAAATTAAAATTCAAAAAGTCGTTGCGGTCACCACGACCGCTGGCAGGTGGTTAAAGGTTAAGATAATTAACCCTCTTTATCTTACTGAAGTCTACAAAAGCCTTAACGGCATAACGGCAGTGCATTTAGAAGAATTCCGTAATCCTCTATTTAGGTATAAAGTCGATTTTTTTGTATATACTCATTTAGCAATCCATATCGAAATACTTCGAATCATTAGTTTAACATATTTAAGTTAATTAACCCTCTTTATCTTACTGAAGTCTACAAAAGCCTTAACGGCATAACGGCAGTGCATTTAGAAGAATTCCGTAATGTTATATTAAGGTATAAACTCGATTTTCTTGTATATACTCATTTAGCAAGCGATATCGAAGTGCTTCAAATCATTAGTTTAACATATTTAAGTAAATTAATCCTCTTCTTCTTACTGAAATCTACAAAAGCCTTAACGGCATAACGGCAGTGCATTTAGAAGAATTACGTAGTCTTATATTTAGGTATGAATTCGAATTTCTTGTTCTTGCTTCAAATCATTAGTGTAACATATTTAAGTTAATAAATCTTCTTTAACGTATTGAAGGTGATACAAAGCCATGGCGGCATAACGACAGTACATTTGGAAGAATTTCGTAATCTTATATTTAGGTATAAAGTCGATTTTCTTGTATATACACATTTAGCAATCGATATAGAAATTCTTCAAATCATTAGTTTAACATATTTAAGTAAATTAGTCCTCTTTATCTTACTGAAGTCTACAAAAGCCTTAACGGCATAACGGCAGTGCATTTGGAAGAATTCCGTAATGTTATAATTAGGTATTAAGTAGATTTTGTTGTATATACGCATTAAGCAATCGATATCGAAATGCTTCAAATAACTGGTTTGGCATAATAAAGTTAATTAACCTTCTTTATCTTACTGAAGTTTACATAAAGCCATAACGGCATAACGGCAGTATATTTGGGTGAATTCCGTAAGCTTTTATTTAGGTATAAAATCGATTTTCTTGTACATACACATTTAGCAATCGATATCGAAATGCTCAAATCATTAGTTTAACATATTTGAGTAAATTAACCTTCTTAAACGTTCTGAAATTTATATAAAGCCATAACAGCATAACGGCAGTGCATTTAGAAGAATTACGTTATCTTATATTTAGGTATAATGTCGATTTTCTTGTATATACGCATTTAGCAATCGATATCGACGTGCTTCAAATCATTAGTTTAATATATTTAAGTTAATAAACCTTCTTTAACGCACTGAAGTCGTCATAAAGCTTTAACGGTATAACTGCAGTGCATTTAGAAGAATTCCGTAATGCCTCAAATAATTAGTTTATTATATTAAAGTTAATAAAGCTTCTTTAACGCACTGAAGTTAACTTAAAGCCATGGCGGCATAACAGCAGTATATATGGCAGAATTCCGTAATCTTATATTTAGGTATAAAGTCGATTTTCTTGTATATACACATTTTGCAATCGATATTAAAATGCTTCAAATAACTGGTTTAGTATATTTAAGTTAATTAACCTTCTTTATCTTACTGAAGTTTACATAGAGCCATAACGACATAACGGCAGTATATTTGGGTGAATTCCGTAAGCTTTTATTTAAGTATAAAATCGTTTTTCTTGTACATATACATTTAGCAATCGATATCGAAATGCTTCAACTCATTAGTTTAACATATTTAAGTTAATAAACCTTCTTTTACGAACTGAAATTTATATAAAGCCATAACGGCATAACGGCAGTGCATTTAGAAAAATTCCGTAATCTTAGATTAAGGTATAAAGTCGATTTTCTTGTATATACACATTTAGCAATCGATATCGAAATGCTTCAAATAACTGGTTTGGCATAATAAAGTTAATTAACCTTCTTTATCTTACTGAAGTTTACATAAAGCCATAACGGCATAACGGCAGTATATTTGGGTGAATTCCGTAAGCTTTTATTTAGGTATAAAATCGATTTTCTTGTACATACACATTTAGCAATCGATATCGAAATGCTCAAATCATTAGTTTAACATATTTGAGTAAATTAACCTTCTTAAACGTTCTGAAATTTATATAAAGCCATAACAGCATAACGGCAGTGCATTTAGAAGAATTACGTTATCTTATATTTAGGTATAATGTCGATTTTCTTGTATATACGCATTTAGCAATCGATATCGACGTGCTTCAAATCATTAGTTTAATATATTTAAGTTAATAAACCTTCTTTAACGCACTGAAGTCGTCATAAAGCTTTAACGGTATAACTGCAGTGCATTTAGAAGAATTCCGTAATGCCTCAAATAATTAGTTTATTATATTAAAGTTAATAAAGCTTCTTTAACGCACTGAAGTTAACTTAAAGCCATGGCGGCATAACAGCAGTATATATGGCAGAATTCCGTAATCTTATATTTAGGTATAAAGTCGATTTTCTTGTATATACACATTTTGCAATCGATATTAAAATGCTTCAAATAACTGGTTTAGTATATTTAAGTTAATTAACCTTCTTTATCTTACTGAAGTTTACATAAGCCATAACGACATAACGGCAGTATATTTGGGTGAATTCCGTAAGCTTTTATTTAAGTATAAAATCGTTTTTCTTGTACATATACATTTAGCAATCGATATCGAAATGCTTCAACTCATTAGTTTAACATATTTAAGTTAATAAACCTTCTTTTACGAACTGAAATTTATATAAAGCCATAACGGCATAACGGCAGTGCATTTAGAAAAATTCCGTAATCTTAGATTAAGGTATAAAGTCGATTTTCTTGTATATACACATTTAGCAATCGATATCGAGATGCTTCAAATAATTAGTTTATCATATTTAAGTTAATTAACCTTATTTATGTTACTGAAGTTTACATAAAGCCAAAACGGTATAACGGCAGTGCATTTGGAAGAATTCCGTAATATTATATTTAGGTATAAAGTCGATTTTCTTGTATATATATATTTCGCAATCGATATCGAGATGCTTCAGCTCATAAGTTTAACATATTTATGTTAATAAACCTTCTTTTACGAACTGAAGTGTGCATAAAGCCATGGCGGCATAACGGCAGTGCGTGTAGAAGAATTCCGTTAGCTTATATTTAGGTATAAAGTCGATTTTCTTGTATATACACATTTAGCAATCGATATCGAGATGCTTCAAATCATGAGTTTGACATATTTAAGTTAATTAGCCTTCTTTAACGTAATGAAGGTGATATAAAGCCATGGCGGCATAACGACAGTATATTTGGAAGTATTCCGTTATCTTATGTTTAGATATAAATTCGATTTTCTTTTATATACACGTTTAGCAAGCGATATCGAAATGCTTCAAATCATTAGTGTAACATATTTAAGTTAATAAATCTTCTTTAACGTATTGAAGGTGATACAAAGCCATGGCGGCATAACGACAGTACATTTGGAAGAATTTCGTAATCTTATTTTTAAAGTATAAAGTCGATTTTCTTGTATATACACATTTAGCAATCGATATAGAAATTCTTCAAATCATTAGTTTAACATATTTAAGTAAATTAGTCCTCTTTTTCTTACTAAAGTCTACAAAAGCCTTAACGGCATAACGGCAGTGCATTTGGAAGAATTCCGTAATGTTAAAATTAGGTATTAAGTAGATTTTGTTGTATATACGCATTAAGCAATCGACATCGAAATGCTTCAAATCATTAGTTTAACATATTTAAGTTAATTAACCTTCTTTAACGTAATGAAGGTGATATAAAGCCATGGCAGCATAACGACAGTGCATTTAGAAGAATTCCGTAATCTTATATTTAGGTATATATCGATTTTCTTGTATTTACGCATTTAGCAATCGATATCGAAAATCTTCAAATCATTAGTTTAACATTGTTCATACCAAATGAACACATCCCTGCATTGTCCTCCTAACTCGTCTAAATACGAATTAGAGGACAACGCAAAAAACACCCAACAGCGCCAACATAACAGCGAAGTACCCAACAAAACGAAAAAAAACAATAAAACCAATCAGCAGAGCGGACGGACATACGGCGCCAAAACAACAGCAGCATTTTATAGCATAACAGCAGCAGAGTCAGCAGCAACAACATAAGTAGCAGCATCAGCATATCAACGCGGGAAACAAAAAAGGTTTTATCTAAAATATTTATTATATTTATACTTGTAAACAACCCTTGAGTTAAGTTATAATTGTATAAAAACACACACATAATTAAACAATTGTACATACTAACTCATCCTATACACATGCAAGTATTATACCCTTAAATACACAAACTGAATTATTACCCGATTTCTAATCAGTTTTTATTTTATTTGGCACACCGGCAAACACACGTCGATCACCCCGACAAACATATTTAAGTTAATTAACCTTCTTTAACGTAATGAAGGTAATATAAAGCCATGGCGACATAACGACAGTGCATTTAGAAGAATTCCGCAATCTTTTACTTAGGTATAAAATCGATTTACTTGTACATACACATTTAGCAATCGATATCGAAATGCTTCAAATCATTAGTTTAGCATATTTAAGTAAAAAACCTTCTTTACGTCTGAAATTTATATAAAACCATGGCGGCATAACGGGGGGGGATTTGAGAATTCCGTAACCCTTTTTAGTATAAAGTCGATTTTTTTCT
>JAPZAG010002487.1:0-16811 GCA_027475135.1 Bactrocera correcta | reverse complement strand
TAACTGTATAACGGCAGTGCATTTAGAAGAATTTCTTAATCTTATATTTGGGTATAAAGTCGATTTTCTTGTATATACACATTTAGCAATCGATATCGAAATGCTTCAAATCAAAAGTTTAACATATTTAAGTAAAACAACCTTTTTTAACGTACTGACGTTTATATAAAGCCAGAACGGCAGTGTATTTCGATGAATTTCGTAATCCTATGTTTAGGTATAAAGTCGATTTTCTGTTTATACACATTTAGCAATCGATATCGAAATTCTTCAAATCATTAGTTTTACATTTACAGGTTATTTATAATAAACCTTCTTTAACGCACTAAAGTCTACATAAAGCCTTAACGGTATAACTGCATTGCATTTAGAAGAATTCCATAATCTTATATTTAGGTATAAAGTCGACTTTCTTGTATATGCACATTTAGCAATCGATATCGAAATGATTCAAATCATTAGTTTAACATTTTTAAGTTAATTAACCCTCTTTATCTTACTGAAGTCTCCATAAAGCCTTAACGGCATAACGGCAGTGCATTTAGAAGAATTACGTAATCTTATATTTAGGTATAAATTCGATTTTCTTGTATATATGCATTTTGCAATCGATATTGAAATGCTTCAAATAACTGGTTTAGCATATTTAAGTTAATTAATCTTCTTTATCTTACTGAAGTTAACATAAAGCCATAACAGCATAACGGCAGTATATTTATATGAATTCCGTTATCTCACATTTAGGTATAAAGTCGATTTTGTTGTACATACACATTTAGCAATCGATATCGAAATGCTTCAAATCATTAGTTTCACATATTTAAGTTAATTAACCCTCTTTATCTTACTGAAGTCTACAAAAGCCTTAAGTGCATAACGGCAGTATGCTTAGAAGAATTTCGTAATCTCATATTTAGGTATGAATCCGATTTTCTTGTATATACTCATTTAGCAATCGATATCGAAATGTTTCAATCATTAGTTTAACATATTTAAGTTTTTAAGTTTCTTTAGCACACTGAAGTTAACATAAAACCATGGCGGCATAAAGGCAGTGCATGTAGAAGAATTGCGTAATCTTATATTTAGGTATAAAGTCGATTTACTTGTATATACACATTTGGCAATCGATATCGAAATGCTTCAAATCGTTAGTTTAACATATTAAGTTAATAACATTTTTAGCTTACTGAAGTCTATATAAAGCCTTAACGGCATAACGGCAGTGCATTTAGAAGAATTCCGTAATCTTATATTTAGGCATAAAGTCGATTTTCTTGTATTTACACATTTGGCAATCGATATCGAAATGCTTCAAATCATTAGTTTAATATATTTAAGTTAATAAACCTTCTTTAACGAACGGAAGTTGGCATAAAGCCATGGCGGCATAAAGGCAGTGCATTTAGAAGAATTCCGTAATCTTATATTTAGGTATAAAGTCGACTTTCTTGTATATACACATTTAGCAATCGATAACGAAATGCTTTAAATCATTAGTTTAACATATTTAAGTTAATTGACCTTCTTTATCTTACTGAAGTTTACATAAAGCCATAACGGTATAACGGCAGAGCATTTGGAAGAATTCCGTAAACTTATATTTAGGTATAAAGTCGATTTTGTTGTATATACACATTTAGCAATCGATATCGAGATGCTTCAGCTCATTAGTTTAACATATTTAAGTTAATAAACTTTATTTAACGAACTGAAGTTGGCATAAAGCCATGGCGGAATAACGGCAGTGCATTTAGAAGAATTCCCTAATCTTATATTTGGGTATAAAGTCGATTTTCTTGTATTTACACCTTTAGCAATCGATATTGAGATGCTTCAACTCATTAGTTTAACATACTTAAGTAAATAAACTTTCTTTAACGAACTGAAGTTGGCATAAAGCCACGGCGGCATAACGGCAGTGCATGTAGAAGAACTCCGTTATCCTATATTTACGTATAAAGTCGATTTTCTTGTATATACACATTTAGCAATTGGTATCGAAATGCTTTAAGTCATTAGTTTAACATATTTAAGTTAATGAACCTTCTTTAACGAACTGAAGTTAACATAAAACCATAACGGCAGTGCATTTAGAAGAATTCCGTAATGTTATAATTTTATATTTAGGCATAACATCGATTTTCTTGTATATACACATTTAGCAATCGATATCGAAATGCTTCAAATCATTAGTTTAACATATTTAAGTTAATAAACCTTCTTTAACGAACGGAAGTTGGCATAAAGCCATGGCGGCATAACGGCAGTGCATTTAGAAGTATTCCGTAATCTTATATTTAGGTATAAAACCGATTTTCTTGTATATACACATTAGCAATCGATAACGAAATGCTTTAAATCATTAGTTTAACATATTTAAGTTAATTGACCTTCTTTATCTTACTGAAGTTTACATAAAGCCATAACGGTATAACGGCAGTGCATTTGGAAGAATTCCGTAAACTTATATTTAGGTATAAAGTCGATTTTGTTGCATATACACATTTAGCAATCGATATCGAGATGCTTCAACTCATTAGTTAAACATATTTAAGTTAATAAATTTTATTATGCCAACTGAAGTTGGCATAAAGTCATGGCGGAATAACGGCAGTGCATTTAGAAGAATTCCGTAACCTTATATTCAGGTATAAAGTCGACTTTCTTGTATATACACATTAAGCAGTCGATTATGAAATGCTTCAAATCATTAGTTTAACATATTTAAGTTAATAAAGCTTCTTTAGCGCACTGAAGTTAACATAAAGCTATGGCGGCATAACGGCAGTGCATGCAGAAGAATGCCGTAATCTAATATTTCGGTATAAAGTCGATTTTCTTGTATATACACATTCAGCAATCGATAACGAAATGCTTTAAATCATAAGTTTAACATATTTAAGTTAATTAACTTCTATATCTTACTGAAGTTTACATACAGCCAGAACGGCAGTGCATTTAGAAGAATTCCGTAATCTTATATTTAGGTATAAAGTCAATTTTGTTGTATATACGCATTTAGCAATCGATATCGAGATGCTTCAATTAATTAGTTTAACATATTCAAGTTAATAAACCTTCTTTAACGATCTGAAGTTGGCATATAGCCATGGCGGCATAACGGCAGTGCATGTAGAAGAATTGCGTAATCTTATATTTAGGTATAAAGTCGATTTACTTGTATATACACATTTGGCAATCGATATCGAAATGCTTCAAATCATTAGTTTAACATATTAAGTTAATAGCATTTTTAGCTTACTGAAGTCTATATAAAGCCTTAACGGAATAACGACAGTGCATTTAGAAGAATTCCGTAATCTTATATTTAGGTATAAAGCCGAATTTGTTGTATATACACATTTAGCAATCGATATCGAGATACTTCAACTCATTAGTTTAACATATTTAAGTTAATTAACTTCTTTACTTTACTGAAGTTTACATAAAGCCATAACGGTATAACGGCAGTGCATTTGGAAGAATTCCGTAATCTTGTATTTAGGTATAAAGTCGATTTTCTTGTATATACTCATTTAGCAATCGATATCGAAATGCGTCAAATCATTAGTTTAAAATATATAAGTTAATAAACCTTCTTTATCTTACTGAAGTTTACATAAAGCCATAACGGTATAACGGCAGTGCATTTGGAAGAATTCCGTAAACTTATATTTAGTATAAAGTCGATTTTGTTGTATATACACCTTTAGCAATCGATATTGAGATGCTTCAACTCATTAGTTTAACATATTTAAGTTAATAAACTTTCTTTAACGAACTGAAGTTGGCATAAAGCCATGGCGGCATAACGGCAGTGCATGTAGAAGAATTCCGTTATCCTATATTAAGGTATAAAGTCGATTTTCTTGTATATACACATTTAGCAATCGGTATCGAAATGCTTCAAGTCATTAGTTTAACATATTTAAGTTAATAAACCTTCTTTAACGAACTGAAGTTAACATAAAACCATAACGGCAATGCATCTGGAAGAATTCCGTAATGTTGTAATTTTATATTTAGGCATAAAGTCGATTTTCTTGTATATACACATTTAGCAAACGATATCGAAATGCTTCAAATCATTAGTTTAACATATTTAAGTTAATAAACCTTCTTTAACGAACGGAAGTTGGCATAAAGCCATGGCGGCATAACGGCAGTGTATTTAGAAGTATTCCGTAATCTTATATTTAGGTATAAAACCGATTTTCTTGTATATACACATTAGCAATCGATAACGAAATGCTTCAAATCATTAGTTTAACATATTTAAGTTAATTAACTTCTTTATCTTACTGAAGTTTACACAAAGCCATAACGGTATAACGGCAGTGCATTTGGAAGAATTCCGTAATCTTATATTTAGGTATAAAGCCGAATTTGTTGTATATACACATTTAGCAATCGATATCGAGATACTTCAACTCATTAGTTTAACATATTTAAGTTAATAAACCTTCTTTACCTTACTGAAGTTAACATAAAGCCTTAACGGTATAACGGCCGTGCATTTGGAAGAATTCCCTAAACTTATATTTAGGTAAAAAGTCGATTTTGTTGTATATACTCATTTAGCAATCGATATCGAAATGCTTCAAATCATTAGTTTAACATATTTAAGTTAATTAACCTTCTTTAACGTATTGAAGTTTATATAAAGCCATGGCGGCTTAACGGCAGTGCATTTAGAAGAATTCCGTAGTCTTATATTTAGGTATAAAGCCGATTTTCTTGTATATACACATTAGCAATCGATAACGAAATGCTTCAAATCATAAGTTTAACATATATAAGTTAATTAACTGATTTACCTTACTGAAGTTTACATAAAGCCATAACGGTATAACGGCAGTGCATTTGGAAGAATTCCGTAATCTTGTATTTAGGTATAAAGTCGATTTTGTTGTGTATACTCATTTAGCAATCGATATCGAAATGCGTCAAATCATTAGTTTAACATATTTAAGTTAATAAACCTTCTTTATCTTACTGAAGTTTACATAAAGCCTTAACGGTATAACGGCCGTGCATTTGGAAGAACTCCGTAAACTTATATTTAGGTAAAAAGTCGGTTTTGTTATTTATACTCATTTAGCAATCGCTATCGAAATGTTACGAATCATTAGTTTAACATATTTAAGTTAATTAACCTTCTTTAACGTACTGAAGTTGATATAAAGCCATGGCGGCTTAACGGCAGTGCATTTAGAAGAATTCCGTAGTCTTATATTTAGGTATAAAGTCGATTTTCTTGTATATACACATTAGCAATCGATAACGAAATGCTTCAAATCATAAGTTTAACATATATAAGTTAATTAACTGATTTACCTTACTGAAGTTTACATAAAGCCATAACGGTATAACGGCAGTGCATTTGGAAGAATTCCCTAAACTTATATTTAGGTATAAAGTCGATTTTGTTGTATATACTCATTTAGCAATCGATATCGAAATGCGTCAAATCATTAGTTTAACATATTAAAGTTAATAAACCTTCTTTATCTTACTGAAGTTTACATAAAGCCTTAACGGTATAACGGCCGTGCATTTGGAAGAACTCCGTAAACTTATATTTAGGTAAAAAGTCGGTTTTGTTATTTATACTCATTTAGCAATCGCTATCGAAATGTTACGAATCATTAGTTTAACATATTTAAGTTAATTAACCTTCTTTAACGTATTGAAGTTGATATAAAGCCATGGCGGCTTAACGGCAGTGCATTTTGAAGAATTCCGTAGTCTTGTATTTAGGTATAAAGTCGATTTTCTTGTATATACACATTAGCAATCGATAACGAGATGCTTCAAATCATTAGTTTAACATGTATAAGTTAATTAACTTCTTTACCTTACTGAAGTTTACATAAAGCCATAACGGTATAACGGCAGTGCATTTGGAAGAATTCCGTAATCTTATATTTAGGTATAAAGTCGATTTTGTTGTATATGCTAATTTAGCAATCAAGGTCGAAATGCTTCAAATCATTAGTTTAACATATTTAAGTTAATAAAACTTCTTTACCTTACTGAAGTTTACATGAAGCCTTAACGGTATAACGGCCGTGCATTTGGAAGAATTCCGTAAATTTATATTTAGGTAAAACGTCGATTTTGTTGTACATACTCATTTAGCAATCGATATCGAAATGTTTTAAAACATTAGTTTAACATATTTAAGTTAATAAACCTTCTTTATCTTACTGAAGTTTACATGAGGCCTTAACGGTATAACGGCCGAGCATTTGGAAGAATTCCGTAAATTTATATTTATATAAAACGTCGATTTTGTTGTATATACTCATTTAGCAATCGATATCGAAATGCTTCAAATCATTAGTTTAACATATTTAAGTTAATAAAGCTTCTGTTACGCACTGAAAGTCGATTTTCTTGTATATACACATTTATCAATCCCTAATGAAATGCTTCAAATCATTAGTTTAACATATTTAAGTTATTTAACCTTTTTTATCTTACTGAAGTTTACAAAAAGCCATAACGGTATAACGGCAGTGCATTTGGAAGAATTCCGTAATCTTATATTTAGGTATACAGTCGATTTTGTTGTATATACTCATTTAGCAATCGATATCAAAATACTTGAATTCACTAGTTTAACATATTTAAGTTAATAAACCTTCTTTATCTTACTGAAGTTTACATAAAGCCATAACGGTATAACGGCAGTGCATTGGGAAGAATTCCGTAATCTTATATTCAAGTATAAAGTCGATTTTGTTGTATATATTCATTTAGCAATCGATATCGAAATGCGTCAAATCATTAGTTTAACATATTTAAGTTAATAAACCTTCTTTATCTTACTGAAGTTTACATAAAGCCATAACGGTATAACGGCAGTGCATTTGGAGGAACTCCGTAAACTTATATTAGGTATAAAGTCGAATTTGTTGTATATACACCTTTAGCAATCGAAATTGAGATGCTTCAACTCATTAGTTTAACATATTTAAGTTAATAAACTTTCTTTAACGAACTGAAGTTGGCATAAAGCCATGGCGGCATAACGGCAGTGCATGTAGAAGAATTCCGTAAACTTATATTTAGGTAAAAAGTCGATTTTGTTGTATATACGCATTTAGCAATCGATATCGAAATACTTCAAATCATTAGTTTAACATACTTAAGTTAATAAATCTTCTTTTACGCACTGAAGTTAACGTAAAGCGACGGTGGCATAACGGCAGTGCATGCAGAAGAATTCCGTAATCTTATATTTAGGTATATAGTCGGTTTTCTTGTATATACACATTTAGCAATCGCTAATGAAATGCTTCAAATCATTAGTTTAACATATATAAGTTAATTAACTTCTTTATCTTACTGAAGTTTATATAAAGCCATAACGGTATAACGGCAGTGCATTGGGAAGAATTCCGTAATCTTATATTTAAGTATAAAGTCGATTTTTTTGTATATACTCATTTAGCAATCGATATCGAAATGCTTCAATTCACTAGTTTAACATATTTAAGTTAATAAGGCTTCTTTTACGCACTAAAGTTAACATAAAGCCATGGCGGCATAACGGCAGTGGATGCAAAAGAATTCCGTAATCTTATATTTAGGTATTTATATTCGATTTTCTTGTATTTACACATTTAGCAATCGCTAATGAAATGCTTCAGCTCATTAGTTTAACATATTTAAGTTAATAAACTTTATTTAACGAACTGAAGTTGGCATAAAGCCATGGCGGAATAACGGCAGTGCATTTAGAAGAATTCCCTAATCTTATATTTGGGTATAAAGTCGATTTTCTTGTATTTACACCTTTAGCAATCGATATTGAGATGCTTAAAATCATAAGTTTAACATATTTAAGTTAATAAAGCTTCTTTTACGCACTGAAGTTAACATAAAGCCATGGCGGCATAACGGCAGTGCATGCAGAAGAATTCCGTAATCTTATATTTAGGTATAAAGTCGATTTTCTTGTATATACACATTTAGCAATCGCCAATGAAATGCTTCAAATCATTAGTTTAACATATTTAAGTTATTTAACCTTCTTTATCTTACTTAAGTTTACATAAAGCCATAACGGTATAACGGCAGTGCATTTGGAAGACTTCCGTAATCTTATATTCAGGTATACAGTCGATTTTGTTGTATATACTCATTTAGCAATCGATATCGAAATACTTCAATTCACTAGTTTAACATATTTAAGTTAATAAAGCTTCTTTTACGCACTGAAGTTAACATAAAGCCATGGCGGCATAACGGCAGTGGATGCAGAAGAATTCCGTAATCTTATATATAAGTATTTATATTCGATTTTCTTGTATTTACACATTTAGCAATCGCTAATGAAATGCTTCAAATCATTAGTTTAACATATTTAAGTTATTTAACCTTCTTTATCTTACTGAAGTTTACATAAAACCATAACGGTATAACGGCAGTGCATTTGGAAGAATTTCGTAATCTTATATTTAGGTATACATTCGATTTTGTTGTATATATTCATTTAGCAATCGATATCGAAATGCTTCAATTCATTAATTTAACATATTTAAGTTAATTAACCTTCTTTTACGTATTAAAGTTGATATGAAGCCATGGCGGCATAACGGCAGTATATTTATATGAATTCCGTAATCTTATATTTAGGTATAAAGTCGATTTTCTTGTATATACACATTAGCAATAGATATCGAAATGCTTCAAATAACTTGTCTAACATATTAAAGTTAATAAACCTTCTTTAACGAACTGAAGTTAACATAAAGCCATAACGGTATAACGGCAGTGCATTTGGAAGAATTCCGTAATTTTATATTTAGGTATAAAGTCGATTTTGTTGTATATACTCATTTAGCAATCGATATCGAAATGCTTCAAATTATTAGTTTAACATATTTAAGTTAATAAACCTTCTTTAACGAACGGAGGTTGGCATAAAGCCATGGCGGTATAACGGCAGTGCATTTGGAAGAATTCAGTATTCTTATATTTATGTATACAGTCGATTTTGTTGTATATACTCATTTAGCAATCGATATCGAAATGCTTCAATTCACTAGTTTAACATATTTAAGTTAATAAATCTTCTTTTACGCACTGAAGTTAACATAAAGCCATGGCGGCATAACGGCAGTGGATGCAGAAGAATTCCGTAATCTTATATTTAGGTATTTATATTCGATTTTCTTGTATTTACACATTTAGCAATCGCTAATGAAATGCTTCAAATCATTAGTTTAACATATTTAAGTTATTTAACCTTCTTTATCTTACTGAAGTTTACATAAAGCCATAACGGTATAAAGGCATTTGGAAGAATTCCGTAATCTTATATTTAGGTATACATTCGATTTTGTTGTATATACACATTTAGCAATCGATATCGAAATGCTTCAATTCATTAGTTTAACATATTTAAGTTAATTAACCTTCTTTAACGTATTAAAGTTGATATGAAGCCATGGCGCAATAACGGCAGTATATTTATATGAATTCCGTAATCTTATATTTAGGTATAAAGTCGATTTTCTTGTATATACACATTAGCAATCGATATCGAAATGCTTCAAATAACTTGTCTAACATATTTAAGTTAATAAACCTTCTTAAACGAACGGAGGTTGGCATAAAGCCATGGCGGCATAACGGCAGTGCATGTGGAAGAATCCAGTAATCTTATATTTAGGTATAAAGTCGACGTTCTTGTATATACTGATTAAGCAATCGATACCAAAATGCTTCAAATCATTAGTTTAACATATTTAAGTTAATAAAGCTTCTTTTACGCACTGAAGTTAACATAAAGCCGTGGCGGCATAACGGCAGTGGATGCAGAAGAATTCCGTAATCTTATATTTAGGTATTTATATTCGATTTCCTTGTATTTACACATTTAGCAATCGCTAATGAAATGCTTCAAATCATTAGTTTAACATATTTAAGTTATTTAACCTTTTTATCTTACTGAAGTTAAACATAAAGCCATAACGGTATAACGGCAGTGCATTTGGAAGAATTCCATAATCTTATATTTAGGTATACAGTCGATTTTGTTGTTTTTAAAAATTTAGCAGTCGATATCAAAATGCTTCAATTCACTAGTTTAACATATTTAAGTTAATAAAGCTTCTTTTATGCACTGAAGTTAACATAAAGCCATGGCGGCATAACGGCAGTGGATGCAGAAGAATTCCGTAATCTTCTATTTAGGTATATATATTCGATTTTCTTGTATTTAAAGATTTAGCAATCGCTAATGAAATGCTTCAAATCATTAGTTTAACATATTTAAGTTAATAAACCTTCTTTAACGAACTGAAGTTAATAAATAATTAATAAATTATAATTAATAAAGTTAATAAACCCATAACGGTATAACGGCAGTGCATTTGAAAGAATTCCGTAATCTTATATTTAGGTATAAAGTCGATTTTGTTGTATATACTCATTTAGCAATCGATATCGAAATGCTTCAAATCATTAGTTTAACATATTTAAGTTAATGAACTTTATTTAACGAACAGAAGTTGGCATAAAGCCATGGCGGAATAACGGCAGTGCATTTAGAAGAATTCCCTAATCTTATATTTGGGTATAAAGTCGATTTTCTTGTATTTACATATTTATCTATCGATATAGAAATGCTTCAAATCATTATTTTAACATATTTAAGTTAATAAACCTTCTTTAACGAACTGAAGTTAATAAATAATTAATAAATTATAATTAATAAAGTTAATAAAGCCATAACGGTATAACGGCAGTGCATTTGAAAGAATTCCGTAATCTTATATTTAGGTATAAAGTCGATTTTGTTGTATATACTCATTTAGCAATCGATATCGAAATGCTTCAAATCATTAGTTTAACATATTTAAGTTAATAAACTTTATTTAACGAACAGAAGTTGGCATAAAGCCTTAACGGCATAACGGCAGTGCGTTTAGAAGAATTCCGTTATCTTATATTTAGGTATAAATTCGATTTCCTTGTATATACTCATTTAGCAGTCGATTACGAAATGCTTCAAATCATTAGTTTAACATATTTAAGTTAATAAAGCTTCTTTAGCGCACTGAAGTTAACATAAAGCCATGGCGGCATAACGGCAAGGCTTGCAGAAGATGCCGTAATCTTATATTTAGGTATATAGTCGATTTTTTTGTATATATACATTTCGCAATCGATATCGAAATGCTTCAAATCATTAGTATAACATATTTAAGTTAATTAACTTCTTTATCTTACTGAAGTTTACATACAGCCAGAACGGCAGTGCATTTGGAAGAATTCCGTAGTCTTATATTTAGGCATAAAGTCGATTTTCTTGTATATACACATTTTGCAATCGATATCGAAATGCTTCGAATAACAGGTTTAGCTTATTTAAGTTAATTAAACTTCTTTATCTTACTGAAGTTTACATAAAGCCATAACGGCATAACGACAGTATATTTATATGAATTCCGTTATCTTATATTTAGGTATAAAGTCGATTTTCTTGTATATACTCCTTTAGCAATCGATATCGAAATGCTTCAAATCATTAGTTTAACATATTTAAGTTAATAAAGCTTCTTTAACGAACTAAAGTTGGCATAAAGCCATGGCGGCATAACGGCAGTGCATGTAGAAGAATTCCGTTATCTTATATTTAGGTATAAAGTCTATTTTCTTGTATATACACATTTAGCAATCGATATCGAAATGCTTCAAATAACTTGTTTAACATATTTAAGTTAATAAAGCTTCTTTAGCGCACTGAAGCTAACATACAGCCATGGCGGCATAACGCAGTGCATGCAGAAGAATTCCGTTATCTTATATTTAGGTATATAGTCGATTTTCTTGTATATATACATTTCGCAATCGATATCGAAATGCTTCAAATATCTGGTTAAACATATTTAAGTTAATAAACCTTCTTTAGCGAACTAAATTTGGCATAAAGTCATGGCGGCATAACGGCAGTGCATTTAGAAGCATTCCGTAGTCTTATATTTAGGTATGAAGTCGATTTTCTTGTATATACACATTTTGCAATCGATATCGAAATGCTTCCAATAACAGGTTTAGCTTATTTAGGTTAATTAAACTTCTTAATCTTATTGAAGTTTACATAAAGCCACAACCGCATAACGGCAGTTTATTTATATGAATTCCGTTATCTTATATTTAGGTATAAAGTCGATTTTGTTGTACACACACATTTAGTAATCGATATCGAGATGCTTCAAATCTTTAGTTTAACATATTTAGGTTAATAAACCTTCTTTAATGAACGGAAGTTGGCATAAAGCCATGGCGGCATAACGGCAGTGCATGGAGAAGAATTCCGTAATCTTATATTTAGGTATAAAGTCGATTTTGTTGTATATACACATTTAGCAATCGATATCGAAATGCTTCAAATCATTAGTTTAACAACTTTAAGTTAATTAACCTTCTTTGACGTATTGAAGTTGATATAAAGCCATGGCGGCATAACGGCAGTGCATTTAGAAGAATTCCGTAATGTTATATTTAAGTATAAAGTCGATTTTCTTGTATATACTCATTTAGCAATCCACATCGAAATGCTTAAAATCATTAGTTTAACATATTTAAGTTAAATAACCTTCTTTAACGTAATGAAGGTGATATGAAGCCATGGCGGCATAACGACAGTGCATGTAGAAGAATTGCGTTATCTTATATTTAGGCATAAAGTCGATTTTCTTGTATATACACATTTTGCAATCGATATCGAAATGCTTCCAATAACAGGTTTAGCTTATTTAAGTTAATTAAACTTCTTCATCTTACTGAAGTTTACATAAAGCCATAACGGCATAACGGCAGTATATTTATATGAATTCCGTTATCTTATATTTAGGTATAAAGTCGATTTTCTTGTATATATGCTTTAAGCAATCGATATCGAAATGCTTCAAATCATTAGTTTAACATATTTAAAATAATAAAGCTTCTTTAACGCACTGAAGTTAACATAAAGCCATGGCGGCAAAAACGGCAGTGCATAGAAGAATTCCGTAGTCTTATATTTAGGTATAAAGTCGATTTTCTTGTATATATCATTAAGCAATCGATATCGAAATGCTTCAAATAATTAGTTTAACATATTTAGGTTAATAAACCTTCTTTAATGAACGGAAGTTGACATAAAGCCATGGCGGCATAACGACAGTGCATTTGGAAGAATTCCGTAGTCTTATATTTAGGTATAAAGTCGATTTTCTTGTATATATGCATTTAGCAATCGATATCGAAATGCTTCAAATATTGTTTAACATATTTAAGTTAATAAAACTTCTTTAACGAACTGAAGTTAACAAAAAGGCCATAACGGCATAACGGCAGTGCATTTAGAAGAATTCCGTTATCTTATATTTAGGTATAAAGTCGCTTTTCTTGTTTTAAACACATTTAGCAATCGATATCAAAATGCTTCAAATCATTAGTTTAACATATTTAAGTTAATTAACTTCTTTATCTTTCTGAAGTTTACATAAAGCCATAACGGTATAACGGCAGTGCGTTTAGAAGGATTCCGTAATCTTATATTTAGGTATAAATTCGATTTTCGTGTATATACTCACTTAGCAATCGATATCGAAATGCGTCAAATCATTAGTTTAACATACTTAAATAAATAAAGCTTCTTTAGCGCAATGAAGTTCACATAAAGCCATAACGGTATAACTGCAGTGCATTTGGAAGAATTCCGTAATCTTATATTTATGTATAAAGTCGGATTTGTTGCATTTACACATTTAGCAATCGATAACGAAATGCTTTAAATCATTAGCTTAACATATTTAAGTTAA
The DNA here is from genome assembly GCA_027475135.1 of Bactrocera correcta. NCBI lineage: Eukaryota > Metazoa > Arthropoda > Insecta > Diptera > Tephritidae > Bactrocera > Bactrocera correcta. The sequence continues at coordinate 2,982 of JAPZAG010002487.1, read as the reverse complement.
TTAACTTCTTTATCTTACTGAAGTTTACACAAAGCCATAACGGTATAACGGCAGTGCATTTGGAAGAAATCCGTAGCCATCGATATCGAAATGCTTCCGATGACAGGTTTAGCTTATTTAAGTTAACTAAACTTCTTTATCTTACTGAAGTTTACATAAAGCCATAACGGCATAACGGCAGTATATTTATATGAATTCCCTTATCTTATATTTAGGTATAAAGTCGATTTTCTTGTATATATGCTTTAAGCAATCGATATCGAAATGCTTCAAATCATTAGTTTAACATATTTAAAATAATAAAGCTTCTTTAACGCACTGAAGTTAACATAAAGCCATGGCGGCATAAAGGCAGTGCATGCAGAAGAATTCCGTAATCTTATATTTAGGTAAATAGTCGATTTTCTTATATATACACATTTAGCAATCGCTAATGAAATGCTTCAAATTATTAGTTTACCAACTTTAAGTTAATTAACCTTCTTTGACGAATTTAAGTTGATATAAAGCCATGGCGGCATAACGGCAGTGCATTTAGGAGAATTCCGTAATGTTATATTTAAGTATAAAGTCGATTTTCTTGAATATACACATTAGCAATCGATAACAAAATGCTTCAAATCATTAGTTTACCAACTTTAAGTTAATTAACCTTCTTTGACGTATTGAAGTTGATATAAAGCCATGGCGGCATAACGGCAGTGCATTTAGAAGAATTCCGTAATGTTATATTTAAGTATAAAGTCGATTTTCTTGAATATACACATTAGCAATCGATAACAAAATGCTTCAAATCATTAGTTTGACATACATAAGTTAATTAACTTATTTATCTTACTGAAGTATACATACAGCCAGAACAGCAGTGCATTTGGAAGAATTCCGTAGTGTTATATTTAGGCATAAAGTCGATTTTCTTGTATACACACGTTTTGCAATCGATATCGAAATGCTTCCAATAACAGCTTATTTAAGTTAATTAAACTTTTTTATCTTACTGAAGTTTAAATAAAGCCTTAACGGCATAACGGCAGTGCATTTGGAAGAATTCCGTAGTCTTATATTTAGGTATAAAGTCGATTTTCTTGCATTTACACATTTAGCAATCGATAACGAAATGCTTTAAATCATTAGCTTAACATATTTAAGTTAATTAACTTCTTTATCTTCCTGAAGTTTACATACAGCCAGAACGGCATAACGGCAGTGCTTTTGGAAGAATTCCGTAGTCTTATATTTAGGTATAAAGTCGATTTTCTTGCATTTACACATTTAGCAATCGATAACGAAATGCTTCAAATCATTAGTTTAACATATTTAAGTTAATTTAACTGCTTTATCTTACTGAAGTTTAAATAAAGCCATAACGGTATAACGGCAGTGCATTTGGAAGAATTCCGTAATCTTATATTTAGGTATAAAATCGATTTTCTTGTATGTACATATTTAGCAATCGATACAGAAATGCTTCAAATCATTAGTTTAACATATTTAAGTTAATTAACCTTCTTTATCTTACTGAAGTTTACATAAAGCCATAACGGTATAACGGCAGTGCGTTTAGAAGAATTCCGTTATCTTCTATTTAGGTATAAATTCGATTTTCTTGTATATACTCATTTAGCAATCGATATCGAAATGCGTCACATCATTAGTTTAACATATTTAAGTTAATAAAGCTTCTCTAGCGCAATGAAGTTCACATAAAGCCATAACGGTATAACGGCAGTGCATTTGGAAGAATTCCGTAATCTTATATTTAGGTATAAAGTCGATTTTGTTGTACACACACATTTAGTAATCGATATCGAAATGCTTCAAATCATTAGTTTAACATATTTAGGTTAATAAACATTCTTTAATGAACGGAAGTTGGCATAAAACCTTAACGGCATAACGTTTAGAAGAATTCCGTTATCTTATATTTAGGTATAAATTCGATTTTTTGATTGTGAAATGCTTCAAATCATTAGTTTAACATATTTAAGTTAATTAACTTCTTTATCTTACTGAAGTTTACATACAGCCAGAACGGCAGTGCATTTGGAAGAAATCCGTAGCCATCGATATCGAAATGCTTCCAATGACAGGTTTAGCTAATTTAAGTTAACTAAACTTCTTTATCTTACTGAAGTTTACATAAAGCCATAACGGCATAACGGCAGTATATTTATATGAATTCCCTTATCTTATATTTAGGTATAAAGTCGATTTTCTTGTATATATGCTTTAAGCAATCGATATCGAAATGCTTCAAATCATTAGTTTAACATATTTAAAATAATAAAGCTTCTTTAACGCACTGAAGGTAACATAAAGCCATGGCGGTATAAAGGTAGTGCATGCAGAAGAATTCCGTAATCTTATATTTAGGTAAATAGTCGATTTTCTTGTATATACACATTTAGCAATCGCTAATGAAATGCTTCAAATTATTAGTTTAACATATTTAAGTTAATTAACCTTCTTTATCTTACTGAAGTTTACATAAATCCATAACGGAGTAACGGCAGTGCATTTGGAAGAATTCCGTAATCTTATATTTAGGTATAAAGTCGATTTTGTTGTATATACACATTTAGCAATCGATATCGAAATGCTTCAAATCATTAGTTTAATAACTTTAAGTTAATTAACCTTCTTTGTCGTATTGAAGTTGATATAAAGCCATGGCGGCATAACGGCAGTGCATTTAGAAGAATTCCGTAATGTTATATTTAACTATAAAGTCGATTTTCTTGAATATACACATTAGCAATCGATAACAAAATGCTTCAAATCATTAGTTTAACATACATAAGTTAATTAACTTCTTTACCTTACTGAAGTTTACATACAGCCAGAACAGCAGTGCATTTGGAAGAATTCCGTAGTCTTTTATTTAGGCATAAAGTCGATTTTCTTGTATACACACGTTTTGCAATCGATATCGAAATGCTTCCAATAACAGCTTATTTAAGTAATTAAACTTCTTTATCTTAC
>JAPZAG010002486.1:0-16838 GCA_027475135.1 Bactrocera correcta | reverse complement strand
CCATCTTTTAATTTCTATCTTTATAAAAATTATTTGTTGTTTATCTCCTCAAGCAAATACTTCAATGGGCAAACGGAAGACTTAAGCGCCGAACTTGCTGCCCTTCTAACTGATTCGCTTCATTTTATTCATTATTAGCACGTAATTTCACTGCCTATCGTTGCACATATAACATATAACAGCGAATTATGACATTATTTTACTTAAAAGTAAAAAATAAGAAAGCATTTTTTTTAATTCTGGGAAAAGAATTTCAAAAACCGGTTTCAAATTCTTAGTGCACAAATTTTCTGGCAAAAAAATCATTTTTTCAGCAATTCTGGAATTTCAGTAAACTTATTTAGTTTTACTACTTTTAAGCAATATAATTAAACAGCTAGGGATAAATCGCAAAAAAAAAAATTTTTTTTACGTAAATCGTCTTTTAATCCTTACTTACTTAGGAGAAACTACATATAAATCATTAAAAGCATATTAAAATTTAATAATTTGAAAACGGCATTAATTTCATAGAAAAAAAATTACTTCGTTTCATTAATTTCTTTTTAATAATTTCATAGAAAAAAATGAGATTCTTTACAAAACTTACAGCAACATTCATAAATATTCCTTACAAAAAATCCTAATATACTAATTATATATTTTTTGCTATAAAATTGTGAAATAAAAATTTTTGATATAATAATTTTTAACTGTTATGTATCTAACTGAACGAATATTCTCCTCAGATCTCTGTCTCCAACACACAAATATTATTTTTAATAATAAAGTCAACAACTTTTTCGCATTTTTGCCATAAACACGCATGTACTCATCAAAACAAGCAGCTAATAATTGGTGTTAATTAAGTTAAAAAACCAGAATGTGAAGTGCAGCAACTAATTATTTAATAGCTGTGTGAATATAAACATAAATTTATGGCAAAATATCTAGATCTAGCATAAAAATTGCAACAATTCCAGCTTTCTAACACAAAAATCATAAAAGCAGCAGAAATTAGTGCAAGGCACGCGATTGAAACTTTTATGGCTTAGCGATACAAAAATAAAAATCCTGCAGCGACACTAATAATATTAATGCACACCTATAATATATGGTACATACATATATGTACATATAAATATACAATATATTTTTCTACAAACAGATATGTGTACATATGTAACTAACTCCAGTTGACAGCTGCAACTGAGACCAGAGGTTGCTTTAGAAACCACGCTGCTTAACAATTATAACGGTAACTATTGTTTACCCTCTTTAGCTTTTCTATATCGCTGCCTTTAAAGCAGCTGAAGCTCACGCTTTCAATGCAAAGGTTGCACTACCTGCGGAACGTTGAAGAAAATAAACTAATCACACACTCGCACTCACACGTAATATTGCAAAATCTAATATAGATGTGCTCATTTGATGGCTGATACACGTATGCACTTTTTTTAATGCTTTTAATTGCCAGCGCGACTGCACTTGACAATGCTGCCGATCGTGGCATCGGCTGCGCGACTGCGGCACGAGTTGTTGGCAGCAATGTCATGGGAGCACTTTGATGCGCGGCATTGTCTGCGATTTATTTTTAATTATTATTGATGTTGTTGTGGTTTTTATTAGCACAGCTTGGTGCGGTTGTTGTGAAATTGTTGTTGCATTTTGACAATCATCGCTTTGGATTTTTTTCATTGCTTTTTTCAATACATGCACGTAATGTGAGCAACAAAGCAAAAAAATACGGTTTTGGGCATATAATTGGAAACAGTTTGAATTTTAATAAAAATAATTAATTTGGAATTTTAATTTATTTATAATGTCTGGAGTTTTGGGAATTTAAATGTGAAAATAAAAATTAATCAAGAATATTCAAATTTGAAAAATTCAAAAATAATTAAAAATATTTGCATATGTTTGTACCTGGAAAAAATTAAAAGATATAAATTTTGGATATAAAAAATGGTTCTTTAAAAATTAGCTTTCTTATCAAATTATAACTTGTATCATTTATTTTTAATAATTATAAATTTTTTTTAAAATTTTTTTAAAATGTAATTTTTATGAGATTAAAATTTGTATAATTTATGGTTTTATATTTATTAATATTTAAAATAAAAATTTAAATTTTTATAACTTATTTTTAATATTTATTCATTTAATTTAATTTATTTTTATTTTATTTAATTAAATTTTTGTAATATTAAAATGTGTATAGTTTATACTTTTATATTCATTAATATTTAAAATTAAACTTAAAATTTTTATAATTTATTTTAAATTTTTATTCATTTAATTTCATTTATAATTTTTTTATTTTTATCCTTTTTTAAGATTAAAATTTGTGTAATTTATAGTTTCATTTTTATTAATATTTAAAAATTTAAAAATTTCTATAACTTATTTTTAATTTTTATTAATTTAATTAAATTTTTTACTTATTTTTTCCAATTTTAAATTATTGTATGATCAAAAATTTTATAATTTATGGATTTATATTTATTAATATTAAAATTTTAAATTTAAATTTTCATAATTTATTTATTAATTTATATTGACTTAATTTTATTTATAATTTTTTTAATTTTTTAAACTTTTGTGCGTTCAAAATTCTTATAATTTAAGGAGTTATAAAATTTTTATAATTTTTTTATTTTAATTTTTATAATTAGTTTTTAATAATTTAATTTAATTTATTATTATTTTTCTTTTTGTATAAATACACAAAATTTTTAATTTTCCCAAAAAAAAAGTTTACCTCGAAAAAATTACCGACTGTGAATATTTCTATGCCAACAACTGTTATCAGCTAAAAACTGAAAGTGCAGTAGCATTAAAACAATGATGAGCTTTTTATCTAATAGCATAAAAAAACATAACACAACACAAAAAAACAACACAGCAGCTAACTAATGTTGTTTTTGTTGTTGTTGCACACATCTAATGAATAAATTTGCAAATTTTTTCAACTCATTTATGAAGCAGCATGCCTGCCACAAGGTCACTATTATAGATTACTTTAGCAGATTTTTTATGCTGCCACAACACACACACACAAGGGCACATACGTGTGCACATTGCAACCACACTTGGTTCACCGATATTTGACAACAATGTTGTAAGGCAACAACAACGGTAAAAACAATAGCAGCAGCACTTAATTGCCGCAGTGTCAATGGAAGGCATGTGGCAGCTCGTGTCTAACGCGCGTTCACACAAAAAACAATGCCAAGCAATGCGGTGATGTCTGTCTGTCAAAGTAGTCAGTCAGTTAGTCAGTCAATGGGCACAGTCAGTGTCAGCTGATAAAATCGGCGCATCCACAAACTTGAACTTGACAGACGCTGCTGGTTGAAAGAAGTATGGATGGAGTTTTGTATCGGTATTGGTAGTGATGGCCGCTGGCAAAGCGTGCAGCAGTGTGCGAAAGTCAATAGCCTCTGCGGTTTCAGGCAACCAATTGCTGCTGGAAAAATCGATTCTCACACGCTTGTGAAGTTATTGGAATATTTCACATGATTTTCATTTTTCTTGGTGAATTTGCAACTTTGCGCACATTTGTGGTATATAAGTTAGCACATGCCACCAGTTATGCTATATGAGGTGTTATATTTTCGCTTAATATTTGGAAAATATTCTAAAACTAGTTCAACGCTTGAGAAATTTATTTAACTGTCAAGAATCTGGCGGAGGGGAACATTGTTTTGTTAGAGTATTTCAAGCTAGGGGGGGATTGAGTGACTATTTTTTTTAGTTAAACTAGGGATTCATAGCTTTTAATTTGACATTGGACGATTTCAGTTTTTAGTTGAACCAAAGGTTTGTAGTTAAAACCTTACTCAACTAGTTTCCCTCTGAGGCTTTATGATGTCATATTTATTGACTTAACGCCAGTTTCTAAAATTGCTCGTATTTTATATTTATTTTATGTTATTAAATTCGTTTTCTTACGCTCGCACGTCTTGTTAGAATATTCTCAATTGAAACTGAAATCTACATAGACTTTAAATTTTTTTCATTATCCGAAGAAAACGCGCAACGAAGCGTAACAATTTAGCATGCAAAAGTTGTGAAGAAAATTTTAGAAAAAAACAAATATTAAATAAAAAACACTTAGCATGAATTATTGTTAGAGATTTGGTCAGAAAAAAAAAAATATAAACAAAAACGTTAACTTCAGTTGCTCCAAAGGCAGAATACCCTTCACAAACAAAACGATATCTGACAAGAACCTGGTTTTGATCGGTTGGTTTGTATGATAGCTATAGGCTATAGTGATCCGATCTGAACTATTTATTGGGAGATTGTACTTTTGTCTTAGACAATGAACTATGCCAAATTTCAGGAAAATATCTCATCAAATGAAAATGTTCTCATATACGAACTTAATTTTGATCAATCAGTTTATATGGCAGCTATAAGCTATAGTCATCCAATCTGAATAATTTCTTCATAGATTACACCATTTTTTTTGGTAATAATCCAAGCCAAATTTCTTGAAGATATCTCTTTAAAAGAAAAAGCTTTGAATAGAAGAACTTGATATCTACCGCTCAATTTGTATGGCAGCTATATGCAACTATGATCCGATCTGAACAATTTTTTAGGAAATTATATAGCTGTCTTGGCCAATTGTTCATGCCGAATTTGGTGAAGTTATTTCATCAAATAAAAAGGCTTCCCATACAAGCACTTAATTCTGACCATTCGGTTTATATGATAGCCATATTCCACAGTGATCCAATCTAAAACAATTTCCTCGTAGACTACACAGAGCAGCAATATTTTTAAACAATATTATTTTTATGTCAAATTCGTACTAAAAGTGAGATCAAAAATTCAGAAAAATAAAAAAATGATCTCAAATTTTATTCACGAGCTTTACTGACAGCCAGCTGTTAAGACTTGCATACATAGTGCTCATAGTACAAAAAATACTCACACACATATTAAGTTCTGAACCTATCATACAGTAGATTGAAATATTTTCGGCTTGAATAAACCTTAATTGGCAATATCGTACACTCACTCATATAGCTCATTTCACAATTCTGCACTTCCTAATCGATTTCTACATATTTCACGCCAAATATTGCAGACTAAAATGCGAAGCAAATTATATACAGACAGTTACTACATAATACACAAACTAGAAAAAAAAAATAAAAATAAAGTAAAACAGAAAATCGGAAGACAAGAGCAAGAGCTAAAAAAAAAAATAAATACTTAACTAAAACCAAAATTGAAATTAAAATTTTACTAATGAACCAATGAATTGCCAAAAAGTAGAACCCGGAAATGCATGCATGTGAGAATTGGGAAGCAATTTTAGGCATGCAACACAATTTGAGTATGCCTTGCCTCATTTTCAGTTTAAGGTTTAGTATAATTCGTTCAGTGCCGTAGAATACCCGTTCTTCTTCTTTATTGGCGTAGTAATATTTCTTCACAGTTCAAGTATTTTTGAGCATAAAATTTGGTGTGAAGCAGAATTGAAATTCATTTATATAGTTTAATTTTTTGTTATGCCAATACAATTTTTTTTTTAAATTTTTTATTATTATTATTATTACTATTATTATTATTATTATTTTTTTTTTTTTAAATTATTGAATATCACTAACTAATATTTTTGTATTTTTCTTCTCGTCCTGCAGGTACATTCACAAATCAAAACAATACGATCGGACCAAGCGCATTTGAAAAATAGCCGTTTTTTGGGGGCGAAGTATTTTTTCTAAATCTTGAAGATGGCTATTTTTGGGTGTCAAGTTAATGAGTCTACAGATTATTTACAATTATTCGAATTATCGAAATTATGCGACGGCAGGCGAGATTGTTTTCTCGGTGCCGATGAGCTGAGAGAGGAGCTCAAATGCACAAGTGAGTAATAAAAAACTTATAAACAAAAGTTTGAGAAAAAAAAAAAAATTTGTAAAATTTAAATTAAAATATAGATAAATTTTATTAAAAGTAATTTTACATTTAATTTTTTTAATTAACATATAATTTAAATTAAAATCAAAATTTAAAAATTAAATATAAAATTACTTTCAAGAAAAAAAAATTTAAAAAAAAAATTAAAAAAAAAAAAAAATAAAAAAAAAATTAAAAACAAAAATTAAACTGAAAATTAAAAAAAAAATAGTTAATTTAAATTTAATAATTTTTATTTTTTTAAATTATAGTTTTAATAAACTTTTTCGTGCAAATTTTCAAATACCTTCTCAAGCGATAAAATTTATGCACATCCTATTACATACATGAATGTTTTACGGTGTTAAATTGTAATTTCCGTTTACGCTGTTAATTGCAGATGACTGTGATAAGGATGGCACTCAGTGCACGAATGGTGTTTGCTTAAATGGCGTTTGCCATTGCAACGACGGTTTTGGCGGTTGCAATTGCAGTGAGCGAGGTAAGTGAGCGATAAATTCAAAGTACATTACAAGTTTGTATGTATATGTATAATTGATAGAGTCATTCGTTGAGCAGTGATTGCAAAATGTATTAGAGTTTGTTGTAAGGTAATTAAGATTTATAGTTAAGTTTATAAGCGTTGCGAATTGTTGGAAAAGGATTTCCTTCGATAAGGCTGTGCGATTGTGCAAAGCTCAAAGTATTTAGAGAATTCTAGTAGTGACAAAATGAGAACTTTTTTTTTTTTGATTGCCAAACAATAGCTGTAATAAAATGTGGGATGCAGCGTTAGTGCAGGTGGTTGGGGGGAGCATACAAAATGTAGTAGCTGACATTGTAATAGATTTTCTTTACAAAATTTTAACAAAATAAAATTTAACTAAAAGTTATTATGAATTTAAGCTACTTGATTTAGTTCTTACAAAAATTGATAATTAAAAAAAATAATAAAAATTTAATTAATTAAACTAATTTTAGTAATTACTATTAACATAATTTAATTTATTTCTATAAAAATTTCGATAAAAATCGGAAAAGCTAAAAATTACGAATTAAAAAAAAATTAATTATTTAATTAATTAAACGAATTTTTTGTAATTAATTTTAATTTAATTTAATCTTTTTTTAATAAAAACTACTCTGAAATGCGAAGGTAAGAATCTAACTGCAAAAAACTTATTTAAATTTACGCTAATTATAAAATTAATTAATTTAATTTTAGTAATTATTTTAAAATTAACAGTTTTTTTTTTTCCCATAAAAGTACGCCGAAATTCTAAAGGTAAGAATTTAATTATGAAAAATATTAATTAAAATTAATTAAGATTAATTTTTTAATACGTTTAAATCAATTTTTGAATAGTTAAATTAAAAATTATTAACAGCAATTGCTTCAAGTATAAGGCAAACACGTAAAAGCTTAGCTGAAAAAAACCCAATATGTATGTAAAAAAGTAATTATTCAAGCTTACAATAAACGCTAATTAAGTAATTTATACTTATAAAAAATCCTAAATAATTATAACAATTTGGCATACGCAGTTTTTGGAGGGCATTTATAAAAGTTAACATAATAAACAATTTAAAATTAGCCACTTCAATTACAATCACTAAATTAATTTACCAAAAATATTTAATTTTGTTTATAATATCGGGCGCTAGCTAACATAGCACAGCCTTACACATAGATAATTTGTAGCATATAATTTAAGTAGCTTAGCTCCGCAGTAATTTAATAGCAAAAAAACATATTAATTCTACTTTAAACAAACATACATACAAACATTTGCCTAAACCAATACAAAAAAAAAAATAGTAACTCCAAACTACAACTACATAAGTACAATAAATTAACGTTAAACAACAACAACAAACAAACAAGAAAACGCTCATAAATATAACGCCACAAACGCCAATGCACAATTAAACTAATGCTTAATCCTAAACGCTTACAGATGAAAACGAGTGCAAATATCGTCCATGCGATGTGTTTGCGCACTGCATCAACACGCTTGGCAGCTTCACGTGTACCTGCTTTCCCGGCTATCACGGCAATGGGCTTCACTGCGAAGGTGAGTTTTTGTTTTACTGCACGCTTAACAAATATTTAACACACACAAACACACGAATCCAAAACACATACATTACGCAAAAAATTAAGAAATCTTTAAGGGAAAGGGTTAGGCAGTGGAATCGCACCAAACCAAACAACAGCGTCAACAAAAAATAATATGTTATTAATGGAAAATATATAATAACTTTTCTTTAAAATAATCATTAATCATAAAATTTAATTAATAATTAAATCAAAAATTATGAAAAAAATTAACTAAAATTAATAAACATAAAATAAAATTAAGGAGAAAAAATTAATTGACAAAAATTAATAATGTCATTAATAAAAACAAACATTTCATTAATTAGTCATTAATTAAAAAAAAATTTAAAAATTAATTAATAATTAAATTAAAAATTAAGGAAAAATTACAACAAAACTTAAAAAAAAATAATTATAAGAATATTAATTTAAAAAAATTAAAGTTAATTACAAAAAATTAAAAAAACAAAATAATTCTTTATATTAATACTAAAAAAAATAACAACCACAAATTAAAGAAAAATCGCTAGCTCGTTTAACATTGTTGCTTTCAAAAATTTTTCTAAAAAACAAAGAGTATTTTTAAAAATGAAGTACATTTTTTCTTATAAATATTTTTTCTTGTTGAAAAAAGCGATAATACGCTTAGCTATTATTAGAAATCTTATTGAGCAACTTCGATAATAAGCAATATCAATATAAAATCGTTTTCCATGTAACGGTTTATGTATTCGAGCCTTATTAGAAGCTCTTATGCGTACAATAAACTAATTCTCAACTTAACTTTCCACTTACCATGTACCATCACCTACAATATAATCGATAATTTATCGATAAATATTCACAAATTTGCCAAAAATTCATTATATCGCGAAAGCTCTGAAAACTAAATGTGAGAAATTTGTGGATATCGGCTCATCACGCCCATTTTCCATATCATCGATATTTTACCGATAAATATTCCAAAATTTTACTAAACCTTCTAAATTTTTATTTTGACCACGTTTTCTTTAAAGTTATCAACGCTGTTTTAAAACCACGCTCACTTGTCATAAAATCGATATTTTAACGATAAATATTCCAAAACTTAACAAAAATTTCAAAAATAATGTAAAAGTTGCAAAAATTAAATTTAATAAATTTAAAAAATGTTTCGATTTAATCGATATTTTATCGATAAATATTCCAAAATTTAACAAAAATTTCAAAATTATAATGTCAAAGCTCTAAAAACTTAATTTGATAAATTTGTGGATATCGATTTATCCCGACCACTTCCCATATAATCGATTTTTATCGATAAATATTCAGAAATTTATCGGAATGTGCAAAATTATATTTTGAGAACTCTAAAAAAATTTCCAAAAACTCGTATATCATTTCATATGGTAAACAACTCAACATCGAAACTATCTGTACATTAATTAAATTTAAAACACTATATGTGACCTGGTCTATGGAAAGGGGGCTTAGATGTCAAAAAATCAAAAAATTTTCACTTTTTAGTTGATTCGGACGGAAGATGAGCAAAACAACAACAAAAAAAATTTCGCACGTAAGCTCACTTTTCGTAGACCAGGTCACATATTATAAATATTTAACGGTTGGCCTTGTGCTAGAATATGCTGTAAAAAATCCGCTTATAATAAAGCTAGTTCATATTGAACTGAAAATCAGAAATGTTTCCAATTTATATATATTTTTCCTTGGCTATGAAAAAAAGACTTGTTGCGATAACAAAGAAAAATATTGAGACTAATTAAAAATTAAAACAAAAAATACTGGGACTAGATATATGTATTCAAAATAATTTTTTTGAGAGTCCACGTCTGTGTCCATAGGAATTTTTTTACCTCATTATTACTGGGTCAGTGGTGCGTCCGATAAATTTCAATTCTCTTGCTTAAAAGTATAAAAAATGGGTGTGGCAGGGAGTGTAAAACATCGTATGAATTCATTTAGGAAACTGAAAGTTGTGAATATTGAGCTTTCTAATGCCAATATTATGTTTTCCCACCTTCTTTAACAGCCTTACCACTGTGGCGAGAAGTAGGCGAACTTTATTCATAAAAAAAACTAAGACACTCAATATATGAATGTAATTATTTTTGGACAACTTTTAGGTTAGGTATTTCTTTACTTAGAATTTATTCACAAAACTGAAAATCCACCGCTTCTCTTCTCCACTTTCCTTCTCCCAACACACAAACAAGGCGAGAAGTGTTAATCATATAAAAGTTGTGTCCACTACAAAGTTGGCGAGCCAGTTATCTAAGCTGCGTTGCTACCGAAGTCACACCTTTCTAGTGTTATTTTTCCTCGCCTTATTTACTTTTTTCCACTTTGCCATTTATTTTCGTGCTTTTTGATGTTTTATTTTTATTTTTTTCTTTTTTCGCTCAACAGTTTCTCTATAAAATAAACTTGTATTAACTTACCCAGTAACTTCTTTCTATGCGCTCCGCTGGCCAAGCAGCAACTAAGCAAGTACTAAGTTGTAGAAAAAGATACTTCCGCGCCGCGCCGCTACACATAGTTCCTCTTATACTTGCAAAGTAGCCAGCTGGCCAGCGCAAGAGCTGGGAGCTGGAGCAGGGCAATTGCCACATTTGTTTGCTACACAAACATTTTCTTTTATTAAACGACATTCGTACGCGCACTTAGTAGCCGACTGTAAGTGTGCGTATGTATGCATGTGTGCTGACATTTATGCGGCGCTGCCACAAAGCAAATGCGGTTATAGAAAAAAAGTGCAACAAAGAGCAATTTTCATATGAAAAAGCATTTTTTAGCAGCATATGAGTGCACACATACAAACATAATATATATGTATGTATGTATATGTGAGTATAAGTTTCAAAGTTAGCTACAGCTATGTAGTAATCTAGTAAGTTAGTTAGTGTGCGCTGTCTAACGGTTTCGGCTATAAAATGCCATTGAAAAAATATTGTAATAATAAAAGCAAATGCGAAAGAAGAAGAAGAGGCATGAAGTACAAGTAGCATAAAAGCAATTGGATTAGTGGCAAAGTAGAATGCAGTGAAATAGGCAAGGAAAAGCGGCAGAGGGTGAAGACTTATGGAAAGAAAAGGCGCTGCAAAACGTGCTACACAAAACCCAGGCAGACACAAGTCACACACATACACATAAGTATCAGCGGTTTTGCGGCACACGGCAACAAATATGAATTTAAGTGTGCACAGCTTTATTTTAAGTTGTATGGGTGTATTAATGCTTGTATGTAAAGTCAAGCACGCGCAGTCGGCAAGCGGTATTGTAAAATGACACGGGTTATAAAATCGGATTTGGTCCAAAGGCGGCAAGGCTGTTATGAGAATGTATGGGCATAATAAAGATAACGCTTTACACACAAAAACATATTTTATTTATACATAGATACAAACGTATGAAAAATAAAGAGAAACAGCGCAGCTGTAATACCCTTCACAGCTGATTTTCTTATAGCTTAAAAGTAAATAAAAATATGTTTATCTTGATTTCAAACATTCAATTCGCATGGGCGCTATATGTTATAGTGCTTCAATCTAAAAAATCGTCTCAAATATTGTAGACCTGCTTAAAATAAAAATTTATACAAACTTTTGTGAAGAAAGCTCACCAAACAAAAAAGTTTTCCACACAAGCAATGGATTCCGATCATTCAGTTTGTATGGCAGCTATTTGCTATAGTTGTGCGATCTGAATAATTTCTTTGGAGATTGCAACATTTCCTTAGAAAATAATAAATGCCAAATTTCTTGAAGATATCTCTTTAAATGAAAGAACTCTCCATACAAGCACTTAATTTTGATCGCTCATTTTATATGGCAGCTATATGATATAGTGGTCCGATATCAACAATTCCAATCAGTGAACAGCTTCTTTAAGAGAAAAGAACTTTTGCAAAATTTCAGATCGATATCTCGAAAACTGAAGAACTAGTGCGCTTATACATATATAGACAGATAGGCGGACAAGGCTAAATCGACTGCACGTCAAGCTGATAAATACCAAATTAAATTATAATTTATAAAAATATATATATTATTTGTGAAGCTTTCTACGTTTCCTTCTGACAGTTACAAACTACATGACATACTAAATGTAGCCTGTTAAGCGTATAAAAGTAAATATTCTTGCCGCGCATGCGCATAAATATGAATTTGTATGTAAATAGCAACTACAACAACAACAAATACAACTCCATTTAAATTGTACAAGCTCTCTGACAATATTAGAAGTGTATAGAAAGTAAGTACAAAAGCAAGCAATACTAATGCAAGTCAACCTATCGCCTGGCCATAAGCTTATGCACTGTAAGCTAAGCTTAGCAGCGGCAACTCCAGGCAGCACGCAAAAGCGTAAATTTACTTACTTCTACTGCCGCTGCCCAACAGTACACACTCCACCATCTAACGTCCAGTCTAACTAAGCAACTATTATTACCGCATTAGTTAAGTACTTGTGGCACGAATGGCAGCGCAACACAGCGCCATAAACCGGTCACCGCCATTAATGTCAGTTGCTATTAAATTACGTCATAAAGTGAAAAAAGTAGCACGAGATCATTTCCTAAGTCGTTCAATGTGATTCTTTGTGACAATAAAATTGCGCTACAACTACAACAATAGCAAAGTTAGTTGAATGTAGAATATGTCGTCTAATTTTTGAGCACAAGCAAATGGAAATAGAGCTCAAATAAAAATCATTAAAATCTATTGTGTCTTACAGACAAGATGTTTAAGTAGACGTCGCCATTTAGCGAAAAAAACTCTTGATTACCCTCTCTTAATTTTGACCCACGCTGTGAGAAACTAGGTTCACTCACAAATCATAGTTATCTATAGCCGGCTTGTAGTTACTTTCTTTAGCCTCTCGATCAACGAATTCAATATATTTAACAGTCCGCAAAAGCCCGAAATTCCCTATAAATTCTTCAAAATCTTTATCTTACTTCATGTGCATAGAGCATTGCTTAGAAAAGTCGCTTCTCTGATAGCCACAAATGAAGGGCTGCTAGGTATTCAGCTAGTTTTTCGAAGAAAATATTCAGAAAGTTCTTTTTCTTTTTCCTTGTCACTAAAACCATGGATCGGTCTGAGCCGAGAGCTCACGCTCCATTTCCATGGGGACGATATGGCCTAACTAGCACAGTTATTACATTTTTGATGCACATAGCTATGCGAAGTACAGTTTTGTCGAATGCTCTAAGTCCTTTCTCATCTCGAGTCGTTATCGTTCCTTTTTTCTATCTGCAGTTGAGGTCTACAATGTCTAAACCATTTGTGTACCCCAGTAGTATTGTATCTTCAGAGTATTTCGTGCCACTACGATTCAAAAAAACCTCGTCTGATATCGAAGAGGTCAGAGACGTCCATCCCGACTTAGACGGAGCTGAAGGTTGTGCTCAACGTCATTCTGCATAACCATATGAGTTTCGCAGAATTTTAACTTGGCGTCAATTAACCAACTCCTTTGAGTGCTGTCGAAAGAGGCTTTGAAGTCGACAAAAATGTGATTGGTGTCGATTTGTTTGTCAAGGGTCTTCTCCAGGCTTTCA
The DNA here is from genome assembly GCA_027475135.1 of Bactrocera correcta. NCBI lineage: Eukaryota > Metazoa > Arthropoda > Insecta > Diptera > Tephritidae > Bactrocera > Bactrocera correcta. Next base: position 3,279 of record JAPZAG010002486.1, on the reverse strand, counting down.
CGTATTGAGAAAATCTGGTATATATCTAGTCCTGGTCTAAAACCCTATAGGATTGACACTAATAGCATAATTTTAGACTTGGCTTCGGCCATTCGATCTAACGAGGTCTTAAAGTTTTCGCTAATGACCGCTTAGTGGCATTCCTAAATGAAGCGATCAGTGATCTTCAAATAATTATTATCTTCTTTTAAACTCCAGCATCTTCTTAGCTAATCAAAAGTCCAAAATATTAAAAAAAAAGTGTACGGAACCGATTTCAACAAAATGTTACGAGTAGCTCCCACAAAGCCCGCACAAAGACATATCAATTAATCAATCAGACTGCCGAAGCACATTCTTATACAAAGCTTATTTGAAAGACTAAATGAGGAAAAGCTCCAAAAAGAGAAATGAACATAATAAAATAAAGGGGTTCTGCGCTCTTCCCATCACTTTGAAATCAAAGATAAATACTACAAACTTCTAAATCATTAGAAAACTAGAAAGCTGCCCAAACGACCGCAAATTCCTATTACTTTTACCACTCTCAATTTGTGGACCGCCAGCGCCGCCAGCATGGCGGTTGCTTTAATTACGTCATTTCATTGCGCGATCGCGAGTACCCTTAGCGCTAGCGGTGAGGAATGAATGAGTGAGTGCAAGGAGGCTGGGAGTGGAGGAGGTTGGGCAGTACACTTCCATGTGTTGTCAGTGATGAACTTGATGGGGAGGCTCGAATTTCCACAACTCCGTAGTTAGAGAAAGGCACAGAATAGCTAGTGGACATGCAACATGGCGTAATATATACACATTTGTGTGTGTGTGTGTGTGGTTTGTATGTATGTGTAAATATACCACAAAAGAACACATACTTGAATAGCTAGCTGTGCTGCTTGCTGTATAATTGCCAGCATTAGAGCGCTTACGTGTTGCAACGTAACAATAGCAGTAACAATAAAAAGCCACATACAACCACAACAAATAATAAAGATAAAGAAAGAATGCATACATCAATAGATTACAGATTAGTTACAGGCGGCGGTGACGGCGACGGCGGCGCTGAAACTGCACATTAACGAAGATAACAACAACAGCATGCGCCAGACGGCTCAAGTTCGAGCCTCATTTATGTATGTGTGTGCATGCGCCTGCCTTATTACTCTGCAAACAATCTCCATGCGCTTTTTGATAGAAATTTTTATTATCTAATCATTCTCTGCAAACAAAGGCTATTACGGCATTGTCGGCACGCTACACGGGCGCAGAACGAGCTTTCTCAAACACACACACATCTGTATGCGTTGAAGAATGCCTCAATTGTGTATTAGCGCAATTGTTGGGCTGCAACAGGTGTTCCTTTTAGCCGCCACGCAAACTACGTACACACATACATACATACATATGAATACAGAGAGAAAGCCAAGTATTATATCACTATGAAGAGAATTAATTGTATTGAAGAAATATTTCAAATTAAAAATAGAATTTGCAGTGCAAAAGGTTGACTTGCTGTTGTTCATATAGCGAATGAAAATGCCGTTGCGCATTGTTTTCAGTGTTGAGCGGCGTGGAATTAGAGTTCTTGATGTGTTAGCTACAGTTTTATACCCTTGATGATAACTGAAGTAAACGTGAAGGATATAAAAAATCACAAAAGGGAATTATTGAAAGTTGCCGCAAGAGTAAGCTTTATATAAAGCTTTTAAAGTCTTTTATAACTACAATTGGACAACAAAAAAAGGTTTTAAAGCTTTTTATATATTTGTACTGGGTACAGCTTTTGAAGCTTTTTGGCTTGGTGAATATTACAACAATCTTCTAGAATTTTTTACACATTTTACCAGAGTAAAATACCAGAACTTTTTATGTAAAAAATATGATACTATAGGAAATCGTTTTTTTGAAAAGCTCTGAACACTTTTTTAAAAAGGTATAGCCTTGTTACTTTGGCTAATAACACTCACTCTACTTATAATTACAATAGATATTAGAGAAAGATTTTAGAGCTTTTTATATAATTGTATTAGAGGGAGCTCTTACAGCTTTTTGGTGTGGAGGATGGTAGAGGAATTTTCTGAATATTTTTATATATTTTTACTAGAGTAAGATTCAAAAGAGTTTATATCATTTAAAAAGCTCTGAACACTTTTTTAACAAAAAAAATATTGTACCTTTGATGAGTCACGGTTTATAATTTAATGAGATATTAGAGAAGATTCTTAGAGCTTTTTATATATTTGTACTAGAGGAAGCTTTTGAAGCTTTTTGGTTTGGGGGATATTTGAGGAATATTTTACAAATTTTAATTATTTTTACAGAAGGTAAATTTTAGAGAAAGAGAGGAAACTTCAGAGCTTTTTGTTTTCTATGCTGTTAGAAGAAGTTTTTAGAGCTTTTCATGTATTTAAAAGAATACTAGGGGAAGCTTTACTAACTTTTTATATGATTAATAGGATTTCACAGATTAATAATTTTTACCAGAGCAAAATTTTAGAAAAAGAGAAGAAGCTTTTGAGCTTTTTGTTTTGTGGAATGTTACAGAAGGTTTTTAGAGCATTTAATATATTTAAAAGAATACTAGCAAAAGCTCTTTTTATGTGATTGATAGGATTCCACAGCAAGCTTTTAGCTTATATCTGTGAAAGATCAAGTTTGAGTAAGGCAGGATTATATTTGTGAAGTTTGCTCCGAAACGCAAACTTAGTCCTCCTTACTTTCTTAAAAACACTTGCAATATGCATTTCTCATCATTCAAATTAACTGTGACGCTTAATTTTCCACAGAAAATTCTCGACATTTCAATTTTGTTCTAATTGTAGGGAAAAACCCGTTCGCAACGACGCGCATAAATTGTGGAGAACTGCATTCTAGTGCAACATTATTCGCCACATTATTAGTACACGTATTAGTTCGTGCCACAAGCCATAGAAGGGCGCCAAAGTAGACTTCCTTGCAAGTGTGTGTCTGAGCGTATGAGTGTATGTGTATTGGAGGAATGGGGTACTCGCTGTAGACCTGCATTCCTGCACGTACCAGCATTAGACGGGTCTGCAGGTGTATGAGTTAGTGTGTATATATGTGCAGGCTGGGAATATATTCTTTGGCGGCGGCAAGTCAGCGCACCAATCACTCAACCGCGCAGTTATTAAGTCCGTAACTGTGTTCCCAAGGGAATCTCCAGCTGACTGGGAATTTATTTTAGTTATTCTTTTGCATTATTATCTATCTACCTTTATGTTCAATTGAGTTCACATTTATGCAATTACTTGTTGAAATTATATGTTTATAGGGAAAAAGGGG
>JAPZAG010000254.1:0-92107 GCA_027475135.1 Bactrocera correcta | reverse complement strand
TTTTCAAAGATGCTGTTGGACGCAACGTTACGGTGAATGGCGATCGCTATCGTTCGATGCTAACAAACTTTTTGTTGCCAAAAATGGAAGAACTGAACTTGGTTGACATGTGGTTTCAACAAGATGGCGCTACATGCCACACAGCTCGCGATTCTATGGCCATTTTGAGGGAAAACTTCGGACAACAATTCATCTCAAGAAATGGACCCGTAAGTTGGCCACCAAGATCATGCGATTTAACGCCTTTAGACTATTTTTTGTGGGGCTACGTCAAGTCTAAAGTCTACAGAAATAAGCCAGCAACTATTCCAGCTTTGGAAGACAACATTTCCGAAGAAATTCGGGCTATTCCGGCCGAAATGCTCGAAAAAGTTGCCCAAAATTGGACTTTCCGAATGGACCACCTAAGACGCAGCCGCGGTCAACATTTAAATGAAATTATCTTCAAAAAGTAAATGTCATGAACCAATCTAACGTTTCAAATAAAGAACCGATGAGATTTTGCAAATTTTATGCGTTTTTTTTTTTAAAAAAGTTATCAAGCTCTTAAAAAATCACCCTATATATATACTAAAGGGTGGGCCATATAAAATTTTAAATTTAAAAAGTCAATAAAAAAAGCGGCTTGATAGTTTTCAAAGGTCAAACATTTATTTAAAAGGTTGTTTTATGAAATTTATTTATGGAAAACAATTTCGGACAAATGACTACCACATCTGAGTTTACAGTAGCTTATCCGATCCACCCAATTTAGGAGTACTTTCTCGATGGTTTCAGACCTTATGGCAGCTACTGCAGCTACTGCAACTTGAATCTCATACTTTAGATCTTGAACTATTGACGTTGACGTAACATTTATCTTTAACAGCTTTTCACAGAAAATTGTCCAACGGAGTTGAATTGCAGCTTCTGGGAGGCCAATTCATATCCCCTCTTTTGCTTATTATGCGATTTTCGAAGATAGGGCGTAAAAGATTGAGTGAAGCGTTTGCTGTATGGCACGTAGCACCAAACCAAATGTTGTCCAAGTCTTCCTCTTCAATTAGTTTGAAGAAAAATTTGGTTAACATTACGCGATATCGCTCACTATTGATGGTTACGGCGGTTCTTTCTTCATTTTCGAAGAAAAATAAGCCGATGATTCCACCAGACCAAAATCCGCACCATACAGTGATTTGTGCTGGGTGCCTTGGCTTCTCGACGAATACGTGCAGGTGCCCAAGATACGACAATTCTGCTTGTTAACGTAAGCATCGAGGTGGAAATTAGCCTCGTCCGAAAAGAGGATTTTTCGGTAAAATTGACCATCCTCCGTCAAACGAACTTTGGAAAAAAGTTTTCAATATTTCCCAGTTTTCTTCTAGTGAATAGCGACCCATTTCATAAATTTTAGACTTTTTACTGAATATCTGTCACTTCCGAATGGTATTTGACGTTTCCAATGTCGAAATATAGATAATTCAAATTTAAAACGTTAGATGGCCCACCCGTTTTATATGTGAAATTTGCTAGATGTTTGGCGGCGCACAAAAAAAATTTGTCACATCTACCTTAATACTATCAAGCAAATAGAGAGGCTGTTGTTTTTTAAATCGATATTTAAACACATTATCTTCTAATACCTAACAACTTGAGCAGTTTCTTTTACGAAAGGTTTAAACTTGTTCATTTTGTAGTTTCCTATAGTTTATCAATAATGCGAATTCAACAATTAGATGATGCCCAAAAGTCACTTTTCGGGAATTCGTGACAGAATGTCATACTACTTGTTAAATGATTCAAGGATGCAAGGTATCTTATTCCTGCGGGGCATGGAAATATTCAACGAGGCATGGTTTATTTTAAAAATAAAGACCCTTCAATAAAATTATATGTCGATATGAGACTTAAGGGGTGACATGGGTTTCATCGGGTAAAAAACAGTATTTTCCAACAATTTTTTTTTTTTTTATTTAAATTTTTTTTTTTTTTTTATTAAAATTGTTTATTTTACAAACATACGCCATTTACAAAGAAATTCTGAAATTTTGAAAAAAAAAAAAAAAAAATGTTTTAAACTCGGCCTTTATGACGTCATTTCCGGTGAGCCCTCGGAAAAACGATGATTGCACGTTGGCAGGATAACTTCTTACAGGATCATCTAAAGTGTTTTAGTTAAAACCTAAAGTTAAAACTTGGACGAAAGGAAAATTGCATTTCTAACTGACATTTAAAAAAAAAAAATGAAAATTTCAGTCAAAATTTCGCGTAATTTTTTTTCAAATTAGTTGTAATCGAAAAAAAAAATCTTTCATCCAAGTCTTTAAGAATTGTACCTCAAAGACATGTGGAAAATTTCATGACGATCGGCTGAGTAGTTTTCGAAGAATCTTGAAAACCAGCTTCCAAAACACAGCTTCGAGAAAAACGCGTTGAAAGACAAAAGGTGTCTTTAATAAAACAAAGTACAAAGCAGAATTAAAAAGGCAATAAAAAAATTCGATTATTCGAAACCGTTGTAACCCCTTAAGAGATTCCTTTCAACCTACATAAGTCATCTTTAAATGAGATACATTTATATATAAAAATAAATGTCACTTTTCGTTGCAATTTTGTAACTTGAGAACTGGCTCACCTATCCAAACCAAATCATTAGGCTTTGCTTCGACTATTTAGCAGTTAGTTTATATGAAGTTTGCACAAAATCAGTCTAACGGCACGAAATAAAGCTGTTGACCCGGTACTAAATCTTGCACGACGATCACAAATATATCGTAGTTTTGGTTGAAATGATGAGTGCTTCTTTTAATTACATTACATTAATTATAGTATGTTCGAGGTTTGACAATTAAGTAATGAGACTTTCTTTATTGCCGCGGTTGTGGTAAACCTGTGACCTTGAAATTCCCTTTCCTATCTATTGATATATTCACCATCTAGCTTGTTTAGTTCGCCTGCTGCGTCAAGTGGAGTAAACGTGTGTTTATAGTGCTCGTCACGAAAATGGAAAAACGAAATCAAGAGCAACGCGACGCGATAAAATTTTGCGCTAGATTGGGCGAAACAACTTCGGAAACATACGCTAAAACTGTAAGAGTGTATGGTGATAATGCTCTTAGCCTCGAAAACCAAACGCCAAAGCGCACAATGGTTGTCTTCGCGCGCCCCTCGCCCGAAAGAAGCTCGCATGAGCAAGTCGAAGGTGAAAACGATGATTATTGCCTTTTTAATAGCCGTGGAATCGTCCACAAATAATTCGTTCTACCGGGGAAAACTATGAATCAAGTCTACTATTGCCAACTACTCAAAATATTGCGAAAATGAGTCAACAGGGTGCGCCCAGACATCGCTCGTAACTGGATCCTTCATCACAACAACGCGCGTATTTGGCCTCTAAAGGGATCGCCGTGTTGCAACAGCCGCCTTATTCGCCCGACATGTCACCCTGTGATTTTTTTGACGTGGCGGGGGTACTCGCGGACGTCCCAGCCTAAGCGTTCCAGAAATGTTACGAAGCATGGAAAACGCAGTGGAATTGTTGTATAGTGCCCAAGGGCATGGCAGAGATGTACAATAATTTTCAAATATACGGTTTTTATGGAATCAGTCTCATTACTTAATTGTCATACCTCGTATTCATACATTGGAATGCTGGTCGCAATTTGACCACATTGTGTTCCGGCTAACTTTCAAAGTGATACGGCCGGGATATGTTGTGCTAATGGCAAAATGAGATTGAGAGCATTAACAACTCCACCCGAACCATTGTATTCATTCATTTTTGGGACATCTCTCAACAACATAATTCGTTTTTTAAATGACATCCTTTAGTAAATACAATTGCATTTAATACATACACTTAAATGCACTCTTTTTCCACAAATGAAAGAAAAATTATATAATTTTTTAAAAAAGAAATATTTACTTTACATACAACAGAAATATTTTACACATATTGTATTCTTCAAAAGTCTGGTAACAACATTGCTCAAATATATCATCACACGTTTGTGTTCTATGAACTCATCAATTCATTCCAATGCCAGAACCAACAACATAACCTGATGTGGACCTAATAGTTTGTATTCATAGAAAGTAAAGACAATCTGAATCGGTTCCATTTATGGACCAGTTCAAGTAAAATTTCAAAAATTTCATAACAAAAAATAGCTATTGCGAAAATATGCGCAAAACTAAATTAATTTGCATTTTTTAATATTTCATTTTTAAATATATATTTATACATTTGTATAACAGTTGCATTCTCACAACTACTTTTTTTTTCTTTCTATTCATCATTCGCTGGCAGCAGCCATACGTGCATGTATTTGTCTCTTGGCGCCAAGAAGTATTATAGAATGCATTTTCAAAATTTTTTTGCATGACCGTATGCATTTTGTTATTGGGCATTTGAAGAACTAATTCTTAAAACAAATGTTGCGATCATATAAAAGTGAAACTACTCAAATACGTTAATCATTCCAACCGCAACCATTACAGTGCAATCATTAAACTAAATTCAGTTTCAAGCCACCTTCTACTCTTCTAAAATGCGTGCCTTCATCGTCCTCTGTTTGTTTACCGTTGCCTGTGCGGATAAGTTGGGCTACAACTATCGCCCTGTAGGACACTCAGACGCTGGTCTGTCGTTTGCACCAGGTGGCAGCAGCGGCGGACTTGGTGGATTGGGTAGTTATGGTGGACCAGGAGGTGCAGCGACACAAGTATCCCCTTCTTACTCCGCACCCGCCGCTGAATTCGACAAGGAATTCTACACTTACAGCGCTGATGAGGATGACTTCAATGAACCCGCCGGCAGCGAACAACTGGATGCTTTATTGAAGAAGAATCTGCGTGTTGTCTTCGTTAAGGGACCCGAAGGTAATGGTTTGGAGAACGCCGCGCTCAATCTTGCAAAACTTGCGGCCGAACAGCAGACCGCCATCTATGTTCTACAAAAACAAGCCGACTTGGGTGATTTGGCCAACAAATTGCAGTCTCAACACGACCTTACAGGTCACAAACCCGATGTACACTTTGTCAAGTACCGCACACCAGAGGATGCGGCCAATGCTCAACGCGCTATTCAATCGCAATACGATCAATTGGGTGGCAACTCGCAATCGCACGATGGAGGCGCTTCTCCAGTTCATGACTTTTCGTCTCCTGCCGCGCGACCAGCTGCCCGTCCAGTAAGCGCTCCAGGTTCTTCATACTTGCCTTCCTCGATTATCCGAAAATAATTTCCGTGAGAATATTTTTACTGTTATGCTGAGATATATTTCTAGGGACCTTTGTTATTGTTTTTGTTACATTTTATTCTAAGGCCAACTAATAAAATTATAAGTATTTTATAAAAACAAAAACTATTTATAAAAATTTGGTTATCCGAACTGGTTAATGATTTTTACCGTTCATACAATATTAATGAGCGCTTTTTGGTCATAGGGGAGTTATGGAAACTATGTGGCGTTGCGTTCTTATTTTAAATGTTTGTTGATTAGGTTCTGGTAACCGAAAATATAGACCGAATACCACTTAAGTTACTCTAACCTCCTAGATCAGCCCAATCAAAGTGTGGTTCGCCTTCTTTTCGTCGTGTGTTTATTGCCTGACATTTGAATCAGATGAATTGACTGAAGAGTCTCTCTTCTGTTGAAGATAACTCTTCGATTCTGGTCTGGTTTTTACAACGGAGTGGAGGACTTGCACTTCCTTTGCTTCCCTCGGTCGGTACTTCATTTAATTCTTTCAGTGCTGTAGTACTTTCGTCTATTTGGAGGACATGACCCAGCCAGCGTAGCCCCTGTATCTTAATTCGCTGGACTATGTCAATGTCAATTGACTGCGGTATTCGCTGTTGCCAATGCGCAAAAGACTATAAATCTTCCACAGGACCGTACTCTCGAAATCTCGTAACGTTGACTCGTCAGATGTTGTCATCGTCCATACCTCTGCACCTTATAGGAGGACAAGAATAGTGAGATACTTATAGGGTTTGGTTTTGGTTCGTCGAGAGAAGACTAGAATTCTTAATTGCTTCTCTTCCATCGAGCCGTGGGCGCAAATCAGCGATATGTTGAAGAATGTGGATTGTTGCTGGACGTTCATCCATCGGGGTGAATGACAGGGCTCGTAGACGGAGTCTCTCTTCCACAACGAATTTGCGCTCCTTTATATATCCGCTGTAGTAAATGCCACAAGAAACTACTTGTCTCAGCCTTTTTCCCATTCATCACACTTCTTGGATGGCAGCCTACATATACTTTTAGGAGGACATCAACCTGCTGGGCAATGATACCTTCCCAATTAAGGGACTGGACCGTTTGCCTTGGTCATTATCAAAAGGGGGGTTTCTCATCCGAGACTGTTGTTCCCTTTTCATTAGGGGCGTTTTTTACGTGGCAGATCCCAAACTCAGCGCAGAACCCTCACTTCAACTTGAAGCATATTTGGCTTAGTCTATAAGTCGTGAGCTGAAAGCACATGAATTCCTCCTTCCTTTGCTGTTGATAATTCTAAGTGGCAAACGAGAAAGCGACTCTCAGAGAAAACTTGTTCCTTTTGTTTGTGAAAAATGCATGACTCCAACAATTTGCCCCGAATTGTTTAACCGACTTTCATACTTGTTTTTTAATTGGGGTTAATAAAAATAGCTAATCTAACAACCAAGCTATTTTTGGCATAAAACTAAAAACACAAACAAACATATAACTAAAAACATAAATAAAAGTTTATAGTCATAATTTCAAGAAAAAAATAATAACCGTAAATAGTTAATTGAACTCTGTGAGGGATTTAATTGACTTGATACCTGTTGACAAATGTTGTTAACCAAATTGAACATATGTATATGTAAATTATTAAGTAACTTAGTGATAATTCTGCCAAATTCGCTTGTGAAACATTGGCATGTTAAGCGTTTTGCCACAATATCCGGAAAACGTAGGTGTTTTGTTCAAATTATGCACCATTGATGGCTCCATTATACTATGGAGTGTCATAAAATCGCTAAAAACCTGTTAACAGTTAAATATTCCGTTCTTTACACTTCCAACGCTCTAAATTTGCTTTGTGTGTTCTACACAAAAATATCCGCATTGTTGAGTTTATGTGAAAACATTAAATTTCATTGGCATAAAATTGTGAACAAAGCAAAATCTAACTGTTAATATTTGCTAAATTTTGCATACTGACGCACTTATATGTTCTAACTAGATTTCAAAAAAATATTCGCTCGCTTTGAAAATCACGCGAAAATAAAGCAAATAGTTTTGCCAAATAATAGATATTCAAAAATTAAAATAATAAAAATTCACGACAAAAATGGTGGGCGAAATTGGCGTCACCAGCCGCGCCAAGTGCTGGCGACTACCGGGCGGAAACTTTTTTTCGCTCTTATTTATTGCCTTATTTCAATTTTTGATTTGCAGCGGAATAACCACACGCTAAAAATAAAATGCGATTCACATATTTGCATAAAGTTTGTTGAGCAAACGCCATAGAAATCTCAAATTTCCAATGCAAATTAATAGTTTGCCGATCTTTTCATATCGCTGCCATCTTTTTCGAGATATTATTTTAAATAGTCGCTAATTTCTGCTTCTTCTTTTCATGCATTGTGCTTTCGTGGTATTGTGTGAGCAGAAATCGATTATTAGCTTTGTGCAAAAAACTCTTAACGCGCCACTAAAATTGAATTTTAAGAAACCACATTCTTTGAAAGTCTGTTTATTAATATCTAACAATGTGCTGCAGTGTGGTCTAAGCATAATTTTGCAATTACACGCTTATGATGCTGAACATACCAACTATATGAAAATTTTCGCTAACATTTGTACTACAAGTAAATATATAAAACACATTTATAACGGATTATCCAATAAGAGCGCTACAAAAGTTTTTTTAAACAAAACAAAAATGGATACCATTGATTTTTTTGGCATGGCCATCGCAGGCACGCTTGTAGAAGTACCGACGCTGAACCCAGGTTTTGACGGTATTCAAGCATAAATTGACCGTCCCGCTGCAATTTCACATTCAATGTACGTACGAAGTTCATCAATGTTCGCTGGCTTATTGTCATAGACCAAAGACTTGACATAACTCCAAAAGAAATAATCAAACAGCGTCAAATAGCTCAACCGAGGCGGCCAATTGACTGTGCCATTTCGTGAGATAACACGTTCACCAAATTTGATTTTCAATAAATCGATTGCGACATTCGCTGTGTTGGTTCTGGCGCCGTCCTGTTGGAACCACATATTGTCCAAGGCCACATCATTCATTATCACGGAGCGGTAGCGATTCCCATTCACAGTAACCTGCCGGTCTTGATCATCACGAAAGAAGTACGGTCCAATGACGGCGCCGGCCCATAAACCACACCCAACCGTAATTTTTTCGGGATGCAATGGTGACTAATGGAGTATGAGTGGATTGCTGCCTGACCAGTAACTCATATTTCATTTATTAACGAAACCATTCAGCCAAAAATGAGCCTCATCACTGAATATAATTTTTCAATGAAAATCCTGATCATTTTCAAGTTGTTGTTCGAACAAACTCACGAACATATGAAGATTCTGGTGGTCAATGGGGTTCAGTTCGTGCGTCCATTTGATCTTGTAAGAATGTAGGCCAAGATCTTTTAGCGAAATTCAACAAAACGACGTCACAGAATTGCCTAACGCTTGAGAACGTTTGAGAGACTGATTTGGGTCTTCCTTAATTGATTCTCTAGCGGCAGCAATATTCTCGACACTTTGGACACTTCTTTATCTCACTGGTACGGTAATATTTTGTACTGAGCCTGTGTATTCAAATTTTTTCACTAGATGCTCATTTATTGATCTGAGAGTACGATTAAGACGACCATAAATTGGACGTAGCGCTCTTAAAGTTGAGCCCACTGACTCCAAAATTTCGGTAATAAATTTTAATAATTTCGACTCGTTATTGGATCATATATATTTCCATGATGAAATGGCAAAACTAACTTAAAAAAAATTGTCAAAAGAGCGGAAAAAAATACAGCGTCGTTTGCTGTCCCTATCGGTCTCCTTTTGTAGCGTCCTTATGAAAAAACTTTTACTGCCATAACGCAATGAATGTATTGTAACAATACAAACTAATACAGATAATACTTCGACTATTTCTTTACATCTTGGTCATGCTTCTTGAAACTACTCTTAGTTAATGCCCAACATACTGATTATTGTAATTTCAGGCCCGAAATGAGTTCTAAGCACTAAAACTTTCGAGATCTCATCCTGAACAAGTCACTAAATTTATAATACCTAGAATGAAACGTCAAAGACCCTATAAAATATATACATTCATATAAATAATCAGCATGACGAGCTCAATCGATTTAGCCATGTCCATCTGTACATCAATTTTTGAGATATCGATCTGAAATTTTGCACATGTCCTTTTCTTCCCAATAAGCTGAAATTTGTCGCAATCGCCGATATCGAATTACTTTAGCATATAGCTGTCATACAAACTGAAGGAGCGAAATCAAATGCTTGTAAAAACAGCATTTTCATTTCACGAGATATCTTCAAGAAATCGGACGAGAACTTCTATCTAGGGAAATGGTGTAAGCTCCGAAGAAACTATTCTGATTAGATCCCTATTATATATAGCTACCATACAAACTATAAGATCTTGTACCGTTCTTCGGTGTAGTCGAAGTTAAAGTTCCTTTCAGTTTTTATACAGGGTATATTAAGTTTGTCACGATGTTTGTAACACCCAGACCCTATAAAGTATATATATAAATGATCAGTATGTTGAGCTGAGTCGATTTAGCCATGTCCGTCTGTCTGCCCGTCCGTCTGTCTGTATATATACGAACTAGTCCCTCAGTTTTTAAGATATCCTTTTGAAATTTCGCAAACGTCATTTCCTCTTCAAGAAGCTGCTCATTTGTCGGAACGACCGATATCTGCCATATAAACTGAACGATCGGAATCAAGTTCTTATATAAAAAACTTTCACAGTTGACAATGGATCTTCACCAAATTTGTTATACATTATTTTCTAGGGCAAAAATGTAAGCTCCGAGAAAATTGTTCAGATCGATTAACTATAGCATATAGCTGCCATACAAACTGAGCGGTCGGAGTCAAGTTCTTGTATGGACAACTTTCACATTCGACAAGATATATTCACGAAATTTGGTATAGATTATTTTTTGAGGCAACAATGTAATCTCTAAAAAACTTGTTCAAAACGGGTTACTATAGCATATAGCTTCCATACAAACTAGACACATAGTTACTAACAGAAATGCACCTATGAAGGGTATTTAGCTTCGGTGCAGTCGAAGTTAAAGTTCCTTTCAGTTTTTTTTCTAATTTTTGGAATAGAATATGATCCCATGGTCATGCTTCCTAATATTAAACTACAAATAAAAGAGTGGTCAATGTCTAAAATATGAATTTAAAAATATGAAATTTGTTTTAAGCTCGAAATAAACTATTTGCACTCAAGAAAGATAAAACTATTTTCTCATTTTTAATGCAATTACTGCGCACCCACAACTTGAACTCACAACACACTACGCGTCAGTCACGTACTCAAGCCAATCGACGGGCGGTCCTGGCTTGGGCTCTCGTGTAGGCAAATAGTATTTAGTACAAACAATTTTAATTTTGCATTTATGTACGTTTAAGTCGTTAATCACTCCCAAGCTTGCAATAAATTAACGCTGGCATTTTCACTGAAAACTTTCGCTAAATACGCGGAAAATCCGCTGCAAAGTTTGTAGTTTTCGACATTCTAGTTTATTTTCGACTTTTGCGTATATTTAACGACGTTAACTTATTTATATTTACAGTTTTGTAGGTACGCATTTGTGTGCACTGGGCATTATATAGGTCGTACTAAACTTTGCCAAATATTACTTCAGTCCGAAATGAAAATATTTCTCAGAAATAAGCAAACGGTTCAGCTGGTTTAATTAAATCTGCTGCGAACTGATTACTCAGAGTAACTGGAGTCCAAATATTTATGACTTGTTTTGGTTTGAATATTTCTTGCAATTCTGAAAAGTTTTAAAACTTCGATACTCGTCGCTTAAAAATATTTATACTTACATATGTATGTATGTATTTTTATATAAAGGGTTTGAGGATACTTTTATAAAACAAAATATTTATAACAAACTTGGAAACTGTTGAGAACTTTTATTTTCTTCTTTAAAATATAATATGAAATAAAGCGTACTCTATAACCGATTATTTCTGGACTTTTTCCTATAAGTTCAAAAAATTACGAGGATTAGAAGACTCCATCAAAATTATTTATGACTTTAGGAAAGTTTTCTGGTTTTTGCTTCAAATTTGGGCGTAAAAGTCAAATCTAACCGGTGATGATATTGAAGAGCATAACAAAGCTGTAGTACTGTAGGCAAAAAATAGTAAGACTTTTTAGTCGAAATTTTGCCCTAAAACCCATTCGTCAAAATATTTTTTTTCTAGGTCGGTATGCCAGTGATAACTGTCCCAAATATCACATGAAAATAACCCTTATTATTTAGTAATGTTCAGAACGGCCTTCAGCATCAACTGATGACCAATAAAATGAAGAAATTTGTGCTTGAGAATCGACAATTAACAGTCAGAGATTTTACTGGTATCGTTAGAATAGCTGTAGGATCAGTTGAAGCTCATTGGACCTAAGAAGTGAAAGCACGATTCCTTCCAAAATTACAAATTTTTTTTCGAAAAACAGCGTCGCGTTAACGTCTGTAAAGGAAAGCTTTCCGACTACCAGAATGTCATAAAACATATTATTACTGGCGATGAGTCTTGGATCTATGCTAACGACCTGAAAACAGAGATCAATCGCCCGAATATCTTGGCAAAGGTGTGCTGAAGCCAAAAGAAATCACGTAAAGCAGGTCAAGATTCAAAGTTATATTAATAGTTTTCTTCGATTATCGAGTTGTGGTGCACTCCAAATATCTTTCGACAGGACAAACTAACAAAAAGGCATGCTATTTGAGTGTTAAGCGTTATTTTCGCGAAGCTATTCGTAAGAAGAGTTTGGAATTAGAGACCGAAAATTTTTGTTTGTACCTCGTTAAGGCACCGACGCATATTGCGTGATTTCAAGTGAGTTTTTCACCAAACTTTCAACCAATATCTTGCCTCAATCACCACATTCGCCTGCCTGATTTAGCTGCCTGTGGCTTTTGGCTATTCAGCAAATTTAGACGACCGCTCCTAAGTGATCGTTTTGATTCAATTGAAGTCATTGAACGTGAATCATTACGTGCACTGAATGTTATTCCGGAGAAGGACTTTAACAACTATTTCGAGGATTAAAAAGAAATGTTAGCACAAGTGTATTGGGGCCAAGTTCAGATTAGATTGAGGGGGATGACTTCGATTTTGATGAATGAGTTTTAAAATTATAAACAAAGTCTTTCTATTTTTTGCCCATAGTAGTATCTAAATCACTGGATTTTCTCAGGAAGACACTAAACATTATAAGAAATTTCGTAAACTAATTGCAAACTCAAAAATTATCCACAATTACAATTACACTCTACAAAAGTGGCACTTCAAAATTCATTTTATACGACTTTCTCTAATTGCAATATTCTTACAAAATTTTGGGCAAAAACGCTGGATTAACATAATGAAAGGGACACTCCACTTACATCTGTGCGTTAAGTGATGTCACTTAGCAACTACTAAATCTGTCTACATAGATATGAGTATATATTACATATAAATATGTATGAACTAGGAATATATAATAAGGGCATAAGTGCATACACTGAGAAAAAAGAGATGATTCGAATTTAAGTCAATATATATTTTCAAGTGACAAAGCTTATGTCAACGAAATAATAATTTTTCATATTTCAATAGATTATACGTTAAAAAATAAAATACGTAAAACTTAATTTGAGATCTCAAATAGCTTTTGAGTTTCAGATATTTTAAGTGTAACTGAGTTATTTACCAAACTTTGAATTTTTTCAAGCGGAGGCTAACATATGAACAATATCTGCAGGTACAGAGTTTTTCTTTTTCAGATTTTACGCCTAAATTACTGCAGCATTAGACAATCTTTTTTTCGCGCCGTCGGAAAGCACTTCTAACCTTAAAATATTTAACTGTGAAACAATTTATATACGTAAATATTTTCGGAGCTTGCCTTTTATTTTACGGGATTAGAGAACAAAAAAAAATATTCATAGTCGGAAATTGCTTTAATGCTTTTCAAAATATTTTCCATTAAGTTCTATACTCTGCTGCGTGCGTTGGAACCAATTTTCTGAAGCACTTTTGTCACTCCGATTGAGGTACATATGACGAAGACAAGCTTTTTGGTCGCATTAACCGCCTCTTAAGGTTCCGAAAAACATTTGATGCCGAATCAGGATTATTAGAGGGATGACTTATCAAATCGATATTCTGAGTATTCGAAAATGTAATTTTTTCAGTCGATGTGTGTAAGAGCTCGCATTGTCGGGGTATAAAGTGATCTGTCTTAGACGGTGAGATTTCCTGATTTCTTGAAAGACAACTGGCAAATAAATGTTTGTGTTCCACGAAGAATTTACTGTTTTGTGTTGTTCTAGTGGTTGGTTGCGATGTGACCAGTTTTTCCAACTAACTGGCAACCATTTACTTTGAAGTGCTCCAATCGCGAACAATTCTGTTGGATTCGGATAATCTGGAAACACCTATATAGTCGACTGCCGTTTACTTTCGGACTCATACGCGTAGATCCACGATTCGTCACTTGTCACAATATTATAGTTGTATTTCGAAGTACCGTTATAGTATTTTTTAGCATTTTTTCATTCTCGTCGAAATTTATGAAAAATAAACGTGATTTGATTCCATGTTTTGAGCAAGGGGAATATTTTAAGTCACTATAAACAACGCAAATTGTATTTAAAGGCATTCCGAGTATAAAAAGCGTGTTCTATTACGAGGTTTTCTACTTTTTTAAAGAAAAAAGCACAGAAACTTTAAATCTAATGGAAATGTTCATTATCATTCGGAAGAATATTCATTGGCATCTATTTTTTGAAGATTATCTCTGGAGCCAGCAAAGGGCCTCATCGCTGTACAAAACTGGGCTCGATGTCACTTCGGAAGGTCGAACGGCTTCAGCGCGTAAGCTCTTCCATGATGAAATGCCAATACTGAACAAACATAACATGACAGTTTGACACGACTCATACGTGATCTGCCAAAAAAGGCTATTGAAGAAAGTACCTCTACTTGGATCCCTCGTTATAACATCAAACTTCTGTAAACTTCCGAATAGTCAGTTTATAACACTAAGTTGCTCCATCATAGAGACAACTCGTAGTACTCATGATTTTAGTATAACTTAACAACGGCTACAAGTCTTATCTCGCATAAATTCGAATTCGCTCAACGAACACTTCGGTATTTATAGTATTTCAAATAATTTATCTTCATTCACTTGTGCATTAAATATGAATTGCAATACGTTGGAAGTGTTTTTTAAATAACAAATACCTTTTCACATTCAATAACATTTTTCTTGGGTGTATTAATATACAAACAAACATAAAAAAATATATGCGAATAAATATTTATACCTGTTTTTGCTTTCAATTCTCCAAGGCATTTTTATTTCAAACTCCTTCATGTGGAATATGCGTGCTGAGATGTAAAGAGTTCGCCAACTGACACACTTGCAAGCTACACAGAGAGCTTTCGCTTGTATGCATGTGTGTACGTCCATCTGTTTGCAAAAGCAAAAACACGAGTGTGTACGGGAAAAAGCGTTTAAATGATGACACAAGCAAGTGCGGGTATTTGCACTTTTTCTGTGTATGTGCGCACACACACACATATATACATAGTCACTAGTACGAGTTAACTAAAGCTAAGCACACCTACAACACTTTGTATGGCAGCAGCAACAAACAGCCCTCTCTTGGTTGCAAGTACACACAGTAATGTTAAAAGTGTAAATTGTCGTTTAATTTATTACCCATTCAAATGTGTTGCGCCCTGCTTTTGCGCGCGCCTCAGATTGCAATTATGTAGCATATCATACAATAGTACGCAAGTGGTACATATTTTTGCTCTAATATTGCTGTGAAAGCAGCTGGTGAGGTCATTGGCAAGGGTAAATGCCACCTTGAGAGCAATTACTACATATGTTTGTGTGTATGTATGTATGTAGTGTGAACACAGCTTATTTAACTATCTATTTTCATGGCGTTTTTTAGTATATATAAATAATATTTATGTTTATAGGATATAATTAAAAGCAAGTCTTATGTCCATTGTAACATAATTAAATATTTTATAGAAAGTTAGATTGCGGAGGGTAATGCGCGGAGTCAAAAACAAGAGTCATTGTATGGCAACTGATACATACATATGTGCATATATTTTTAAATTTTAAAAATTTCGAAAGTAAATTGATGTCGGCTTTCCTATTTTTACACAGAAACAAGAAAAAACGTTAACTTCGGTTGCACCGAAGCTAAATACCCTTCACAGGTGCATTTCTGTTAGTAACTATGTGTCCAGTTTGTATGGAAGCTATATGCTACAGTAACCCGTTCTGAACAAGTTTTTTAGAGATTACATTGTTACCTTAAGAAATAATTTATACCAAATTTCGTGAATATATCTTGTCAAATGTTCAGTTTGTATGGCAGCTATATATTATAGTGGTCCGATATCGGTCGTTCCGACAAATGAGCAGCTTCTTGAAGAGAAAATGACGTTTGCAAAATTTCAAAAGGATATATTAAAAACTGAGGGACTAGTTCGTATATATACAGACAGACGGACAGACAGACGGACATGGCTAAATCGACTCAGCTCAACATACTGATCATTTATATATATACTTTATAGGGTCTCCGACGCCTTTTGGGTGTTACAAACATCGTGACAAACTTAATATACCCTGTTCAGGGTATAAAAAGAAGCTGTCATCGATTCAGCAAATCGAACCAACGACTGCCATAAAGCGAATAGACTATTATACTTAAATAGCGGTAGAATATGAAATTTTTAAAATTATAAATTTAAATTGTTTTTGTCGAATTAATCGAATATGAACTCTTTCACGAGATATAGGAATTTTCTCTTATCACTGCGTACATTTTCCATTTGCCAATATGGCATATATGTACATACATATATCTAATTACATTTACTGACTCTGAAGATGAAAACTTTTACTCGAAAAGTTGCTTGCACTAAAGAAAAATTAGAGTCAATAACTGATGTGGTGAAACTTTAAAATATATAATTATTAGCTGTCTCCGGTTTGTCAAACATTGGTGAGTTGCCAATCACCACAAGTGCTGCCTACGCCACCATGTCTTATTGGTGGAAAATTTCTTTTCTCCGTCTAATAAAACGGTAACTTAGTTTTCTATGAAAAATTATAATTCATATCTATCAACTGTTATCATTCCATATACTACTGTGCCCAAACAAAAACATTTGAATTTAAACTGCGCGCCTCGAAGGATTTGGAGAATTATTTTTTTTTAGGTTGGTAGTACTGTCAGTCATATTTGTGTCAAATTTCATGTAAAAATATTCATTAGTGTTTGAGATACGTGTCGTTTTGTGAGCTGCTAAAAGTGAGTTTTTCGTTTTTTGCAATGTCGAAATTTGTTGAGCAAAAAATTTGCATTGAATTTTGTTTACGGAATCAATTTTCTGCTGCGGATACGTTGAGGATGGTGCAGAAAGCCTTTGGTGATGAGGCTTTGTCTAAAAAAAATGTTTACAAGTGGTATAGTGAGTTCCAAGCCGGCCGTGAACGTGTCGAAGACGAAGAGCGTCCAGGGCGACCATCAACCTCAACCGACGAAGCTCACGTTCAACAAATCAAAGATTTGGTGTTGAAGAACCATTGATTAACAGTTAGAGACCTTGCTGATGAAGTTGGCATATCGAAGGGCTCAGCCAATACCATTTTGAAGGATGTTTTGGCATCAAGCGCGTAAAATCTCGACTGGAACCGAAAATATTGAATTTTTTGGAAAAAAGTCGTCACGTTGAAGTGTGTGAAACGATGCTTTCCGACTACCAGGGTGTCATGAAATGCATTATAACTGGCGATGAGACTTGGAACTATGCTTACGACCCCGAAAACACCGATCAATCGAGCGAATATGGTGCCAACAGAGAGCCGAGACCAAAAAATCGCGCCAAAGTCGCTCAAAAATCAAGGTCATGTTGACTGTTTTCTTCGATGGTGTTGTGCATTATGAATTCCTTCCAACCGCCAAACAGTCAACAAGGAATATTATTTGAACGTTATGCGTGGTTTGCGTAACGCTATCCGCCTAAAAAGGCCGGAATTGTGGAAAGGCAATTCTTGGTTTTTACACCACGATAATGCACCATCCCATACTGCCCTCGTAATTCGTGATCATTTCGCCAAAAACTCAACGCATATCGTTCTGCAATCACCGTATTCACCTGATCTGGCGCCGTGCGACTTCTGGCTGTACACTAAGCTCAAAAGAACGCTCCGGGGACACCGTTTTTATACGATAGAGTAGATTCAAGCCGCAGCGAAGACGGAACTGAAGGCCATCCCGGAAAGTGACTACAACCAGTGTTTCGAAGATTGGAAAATCCGTTGGCATAAATGCATTGCATCGGGAGGGGATTACTTTGAAGGGGATGAAATTGATTTGAAAGGATTTCAATTTCATATCTCACACATTGATCGATATTTGCGGTAAAAAGTCAACTATATGTAGGTACTGGGGTCCTCATATTCGGCGCTTTTTTTTTAAACAGTTTTCTGTTTGGATTTGAATAATTTATGGTCATAAGGTGGTATATGCTTAAGGCATTATTTGTGGAAAGGTATATCCCGTTATATTATATAAATTGATTCTACACTTTACACTCGAAAGGAAATAGTCAGATGGTATTTAAAATTGTATTATATGGGAAGTGGGCTCATTTTTGCACTGTGATATAAGAATGTTGGAAGAATGGTACGTACCAAATTTGTGTGAAATCGCTCTAGCAGATAAGTGATTTAAACTAAAGCGGACTTTTTTACACCAGCTCCCATAAACCCTTTTCGTGGCATCTCGTATATAAAATTTAATGTCTCCGGCGTATATAGTTATTGATTTATTGCGCTTTTAGTAGTTCGTGGGTGGGGTCAATAATAGTTCTCATAAGAATTATCCATTTCGATTAGTGGTACATACAACTGTTAGGTAAACAAAACTATTACACTCTGTAGCAAAAGGTTGCAAGGGTATAAAAAAATTGTTTTTGATCATTTTATGATACATTCACAATAATAAAACTTATTTAAATTATGTCAACAAAATATTGGAGCATTGAAGATCGCTATTATACCACTTCAAGAAGGTATCTGCTTACTCCTGTAAGTGTTGTTATTATTTCTATTGCTTCTACATATAATTTATTTGGATTGAAGAAGGCTATTTTATCTTAGAAATAGTAAATATCGGCATTATCGATTTTGTCCGTTCAGTTTGTATGGAAGCTATAAGCGATAATGATATGATCTAGACAATATGTTCGTTAATTACAGCGCTGCTTTGGAAAATGATTTGTGTCACATTTCGTGAAGATATCTTGTCAATTGAACAGTTTATCCTAGCTATACGCTATAGTGATCTGCACTCAGCAATTATCTCAAATCATCAGTTTCTTGGCATCAATATCTACAAATTGAGGCATTATTTCGCTTATATACCACTGACACGCGGACTGATAATTTATCGTGTGACCCTCGACGCTTACTTCCGAATGTTACATACTTCGTGACAAACTTAGTATACTCTCTGCAGTGTAAAAAAAAGCTCTTGGTATCAAATTTGTTATTACTATACGAGTATGTAAAGAGAATAAGACTTTCACTGCCAAAAGTATCTGTTCAAAGTTTTCGAATATATACCGATCAAACCTTTGAATGCATGGTGTAATATTTCTAGGTAGGTGTAATTATTATTCCAAATATTTATATCACTCAAATTATGCCTATATGGAGTTATACATGTTCTTAGGTATATATTTATACAGATACAAATACATACTCCAACACAAAAATCCGAAGAATGAATAGCACTTATCTTGTACGGAAATCACGTGATGCTGCAAAAGTTTCTTTTGATTGATTAATTACAACTTTTTGGCAAAAGATGAAAAAGTGGAAGAAGCCAGCCTTAATAAGAGTACGAGCTTCATATTTCGATATACTTCAAAAGTTCACATACGCATACATACATACATATGTACAAAAGGAGTATAGGTATCCCACCAAGAGGTCAACTTGTTATAAAGTACTCTGCAACTAGTTAGTACAACCCATAATGCAACTAGTCACCTGACTGGCTTTTTTCCGCAAGTAAGCAATATTTTTTTTCGTCAGCTGCTCTACGAAATGTCAGTTATTGGATTTTGGTTAGGAATATGGCAGTTTCATACCAGCTCAGAACAAATACCCAACAGTTGAGTTCTATATACAAGTATATCCTAAGGAACTACTTCAATTTTCTTCAAGACCTCTTAAATTTTATTTTGAAAAACGAATTTGCTGATAGAATTATACTATATATCTAAACGAAATCTCTAATAAGTGATATATATGTGATGCCTTTGTAACTAGTTCATATCAATATCATCCGCGACTAATTTGACGTTTCGCTGCAGGGTATATAACACTCACGCCCAGCCTGCTGCTGCTATGCGTAAGTAAGCTTTGGGGAGGCGCACACGCGGCCGGGTGTCACATCACGCGCGCAGAATTTCGAATATTTATACATAGCAGTCATGTCGAGGCTCCATTTTGTGGTGCACGTGCTTCCTCAACTTGCAACTTGACGGCACTTACAGCGCGCGGCAACAGCCATCCCATCGATCTCATGCAATACGATACCCGCTCTCAACGACGTGATGACGGCCAACAAATGGCAGCGCCACCGCTTCATGAATGTTGCATATTAGGCTCATTGGGCGTCCTAAATGTTGGCCACGTTATTTAGACAAGCCATGACAAAGAGGTTTCTGCCATTGCCGTTGCCCACTTTGTTATTTTTCGTGTTCCTTTCGCAACTTCATTATCATGTACGCCACATAAACACGTATTTCCTTTTTTACTTTTCTCTTTCTTTTAGTATTCCATTGGTTTGGCCTTTAATCAAAGCTTGCAAGTGGCATCGACAACTTAGCGAACGTCAGAAGGTCAAGACTGAAATTATCGAAGTAAAGACGCCGTTAGTTAAGCTTTTTTTCGGTAGTTAAGTTATTTTTGTTTTTGTTTTCATTGGGAGCTTTAAAGTTAAGACGAAGCATCGATTTCACGTGTGTCTACTTGAAAAGTGACTTCGAAAGGCGAGTTTCCTTTTCTGGGAAAAAAAGTTTAAATAAAGTGTTTGTAGGGTAAGCTCGTGCTTTTTTTTTTTTTTTGTTCTTTGGGAGCGTTTTTTTACGTGGGGGTCCAAAACCCCTTCTCAATTTAGTTCGCCTTCAAATGGTTGTTCTTTGGCTACCCAGAAGATTCTTGGTCTAATTTCCAAAGTCATGAACTGCTTAACCCATATGTAAAAGAATCCTTGTCTAAAGAATAACAAAGCGACGGAGACCGATGGAATGTAGGCCGAGCTATTCAAGTAGGGGGACGAAGGTCTGATAAGGAGCATACATCAAGTTCTTTGTAGAATATGGTTGGACGAAAGCATGACCTACGTTTGGAATTTAAGCGTGCTCTGCCCATTCCACAAAAGATGGGACCTGACAATCTGCTTCAACTCCTTTACATCGCACATAAGGTTCTATCCAGTGTATTGTGTGAAAGATTAAAGCTCACCATCAAAGATCAGATTGGACCTTATCAATGCGGCTTTAGGCCTACAAAATCAATAATTGACCCTATATTCACCATACTCCAAATTTTGGGAAAGTCACGTGAAAAGAGTATAAATCTGAATTTGGTATCCCCGCAAAACTAATATGGTTGTGTAAATTGACATTGAGTAATACCGAAAGCTTTGTCGAGACTGGAAAGGACCTCATCGAGATGTTCGATACCTTCAAGCTACAGAGCTGAATCAAGAATGCACAATATTCTATAAGAGTTTACAACTGCTGGCGTACGGCGATGATATTGATATTATTGGCCTCAACAACCGCGCTGTTAATTCTGCTTCCAAACTGGATAAGGAAGCGAAGCGTATAAGTCTGGTTGTGACCGAAGATAATACGAAATGTGTCCTGCCATCACACAAGTCTTCGCGACTGTTGCCATCACTTTTGACCTTACCGTAGTCTTCTTACACATTCCTTTACATTTTGTGTCAGATTTTCTGGTTTTTCGAACAGACAATCGTGTTTCCAAAGCAATTGAGTTCATTACTCAGCGCTTATTGCATTGCCGATTCGACGTGGCGTCAAAATGAAGTAGAAATATGAGAACCTGAAATTTTGCAACGTTTTCCCAATATTTAAGCCTACAATAAAAAATTACTGAACATGGTTGTAAAAGGGAGAAAAACCATTTTTAATTCCTTTAGACAAAGTATTCAAGACAAATATTATGAATTCTGCTGAAAATTATCGTCATATTTTATTTACATGGAACGTGCGTCTGTGTAGTATTAAAAACAATACTAAACTGATCCAATTATCTTTGAGTTGCGGCAAATCAAACAACGGCAAAACTTTGGTATGATGTTTTAGCGTCTTCATCCGCAAAGTATACAAAGAATAAATAAACAGCCGCCAGACCGGCTAACGGATGCCCGAACGCTTAGGCTGACTGATGGAGGGACGGCTGGATGAACGGACCGGTGGATGGCGCGACGGTTGAATTAACGGACCGGTGGATGGGGGGAAAGACGGTTGAATGAACGGATCAGCGTATGAAGGGGCGCTGAACAAACGGACTGGCGAATGGAAGGACGACGTTTGGACTGAGGCATAGACAAACTGCTGAATGAACGGACCGGCGAATCAAGCGACTGCCGTCCGTTTGGACCGACGCATGGACAAACTGCTGAACGAATAGACCAACGCATGGACAAACTGTTTAAGAAATAGACCGGCGGATGGTGTGACGAACGCACCGTTAGTTTGGGTAGGCAGTTTCGCGGTTTGCTGGCTGATGGAATTCAAATGATTGTTTTCTTTACAATGTAGTCAGTCAATCGTACACGCATACACATGCAGATTTATGCAAATTGAATGATATTTACACGAGAATCTGTACAATTTTAGTTAGCACAAATGCGTAGCCGAGCCGAGAAAATTTTATGCATTTATTCGACGAATTCTTTAACAACTAATACATGCGTACATGCATAATGGATTCATGGCCGCGCCCATAGCCCACGGACAACGGCACCCACATGCAGTTGGATAATTGTACGTATGTGTGTGTGTGTGATTTGATTATTTTAGGCAGCTAAATATGTGCATACGAATGCTTTCTAGATGCCAATGACGAGAATGAAAACAACTGCCAGAAAGACGACAACGACGACGACGAGGACGAGGCACTTCTATTCACACGCCCGTGAGCGAATTTCGGCAGAAGTAATAGCGAGAATATAAAATTCCTGTAGGCACTTCAGCGCGCTCTAGGATGAGGTTAATACATTTGCACAGCAACGAGCCGAGTAAGGACTCTGGCATGGCGCTGCTGATGAGTCACGCAGCGCACGTCCAGCGTCGATTGCCCAGGCGCGGCTAGGCATTCTTTTGATGAGCTCGCTTTACTGCCCAAGCAGGTATAAAGATGAAATTATTGTCAACAAGGAAACACGAGTACTATAATTTCTTTAAGTAAATAAAAGCAACAATAATATTTTCGCTACTGTTTTCTGCGGCATGACAGTAAAAACAGCAATGCCACACATACAGTCCTAGATACATTCAGTTAGACTTAGGCACGCACCAAGGTAAATAGAAGTGGCAACAACAACTCCCACGTTTGCCTACGGGCAATGTGCTCCATTTGCAATTGCTTGCCTCTTCGTGGGTGTGTGCGACGTCACAGCCGCGGCAGCGTCTAAGGACATGCCACTTGTGGCGGCTGTGTTGTGTTTCAGCTGAGACACTCGTACTGGAATTAAGCAACGAGCGGATGGCGTGCCGAGTGGGTGTGAAAACGCGCAACAGCTGTATGCCAGGCAGGGCGCCATGCTTGGTGAAATTTGTGTGTCGGGTGAGGGGGCTGGACCCCACGCAGCTCCGCGTAAGCCAACATCACATGCTCGTAAATACCTGAGTATACACAGGCATAAATTTGAGCATTTTTGCATGTGCCGTTAGTGTTAGATATGCATATGTATGCATGTATGTACAGGAAAGTGTATATATATGTGTGTATGCGTGTGTATATGGTACTCGTATATGTGCTTAGCCATTCTCCGTAGCATTGCGTCTATTTAATTAAATCTGAAGTTGGCACTAAAGTGAACAGAATTGTTTTGTCATCTGTAAATTGTAACAAGATGATATCCATAAAATGTACTGAGACAGGTATATACATACATACATACATACTTGTATATGTATATACTACAAGCTTATGCATAGAACCGTTATACCGATGCATATTTATTTTGTCTTTTCTTTTGTTTTGTTTTCATTTTTACTTACACGCTTGTATTATTTTACATTTGTATTGAGCATATTTGAGTTTAGGCTTTCTTGTACGCCTTTTACTTGCCCAAAAGTTCTAATTTACAAAAGGATTTCTAGAGAACAGCACTTAAGGTGCAATATATAAATTAAACTCTTTAATTTTGCAGTTAATTCCATGTGATGGCATCATTTCGAATGGCTTGGAATGCTCGCATTTTTCTTACTTACACCTTAGTGTATGCTTGCTCATTAAAATCGGTGCATTTTTTTGAAATTCCACATACGCCATAGAAGAGTTTAAGCTTAAATTGCTGAACCGTTATCTCATCGGCTTTAAATTCATAACAGGAAGCACAACGTGAATTTCGTCGCAGATTTCCTGGCCGTCCGACGCCTACTAGTGAAAGACTGCGACGTTTAGCCGCTCACCTCGAAGAGACTGGCACAACACGAGATGCTGTCAGGCGTGGCATACCCCGGAATAGTCATTCTGCAGAGAATATTGCTGCTATTGCCGAGGATGTCATGGAAGCGCCGACATCGACATCGACCAGACGACATGCCGGTATCAGTCGACTGTGTTTACAGCGAATTTTGGTACAAGATTTGAAGATGTTTCCGTACAAAGTCCAGACGCTGCATCAGCTGTTAGCTACTGACCGCCAATCGCGTCTAACATACGCTCCAGCCATCCTTGATCACCATCACGAGGAAGATGATTTTTCAACAAAAATAATCATGATTGATGAGGCCCATTTCCATCTTAGCCGCTAACTAAATAAGCAAAAATTACGCTTCTGAGGCACTGAAAATCCGCGTGAAACCCACGTAGAGCCATTAAATCCGCTCAAAGTCACTGTATGGTGTGCTTTTTTAGCTGAAGAAGTCATCGGACCTTTTTTCTTCGAATACGTCGCGGGCCAAACGGTTACTGTGAGTGGTAAGCGCTACAGAGCAATGATCAACGAGTTTTTTTTTGCCGCAACTTGATGAATTGGGATTGGAAAACATGTGTTTCCAGCAGGACGGTGCAACGGCATACACTGCATGTGCCACAACTGTTATGCTGAAGGATACATTTCCCGAGCGCCTAATCTCCTGTTTTGGTGATTTGCACTGGCCAGCAAGATCGCCTGATTTGACTGCTCCAAGCTTCTTTTTGTGGGGCTTTTTGAAGTAACGAGTTTATGTCAACAAGCCTCAGACTCTTGAATCTTTTAAAGACAATATCTGTCACGAATGTGAGGACCTATCGCCGGAAGTTCTGGTCAAAGTGATGGAAAATGCCATGAAAAGAGCTCAAATGGCAATCAACTGTGGCGGCGGCCATTTGCATGATATATTCTCGACTTGATGAAAAAAAAATTTAAAAACCAAATAAAAATAATCCATAAGCAGAATCAAAGTTTTTCATTTTTTTTTTAATTACAGCCAAAAAACATCGGAAGGTTATTTCAGTTAGAAGAAGGAGCTGTGCGGAAAACTGTGTGACCGACTTGAAACTGTAAACTCGTTTATCTCAGAACTGTGTTTCTCTAACTTTCATCAATCGTATCTCAAAAATTCTAAAAATTTCGATTTTTTGCAGTTAACAATTCGAACTCGTTTTTTTTTTTCAAATGTCCGGTTTTTGATATATATACATTTGATAAATGTTTTAAATAAGCCAATCGGTCGGAAGAGCGAAGGATGTGCGAGCCACTTATTTCGAGGCGATCAAAATACCGTTACCCATGTTTAACACAATCTTTTTCTGAAAATTTATTTTTATACTGTCTTTCTGGAATAATGATAATAAACTTAATACTATACCTCATTACTGGTCGAAGAGAAAAATCCTTAAAAACCGACCGTTAGGTAAACAAAGATGTTGCAAGACTATCAAATAGATGTTAAAACACATTGAAAAATCTCTTGAGGACGCCCCAATTTGGATGTTGAAAAATAAAGTTAAGAGGTTATGAGAAAAACAATATACATAAGTCTCATCGATACAATCAACTACTCCTGGGAATATACTGTTGAAATAAGGCGAATAGTGTTCTTAAAACTGCCTTTTCGACTATCGACATTGTCGGTAACGCCCGTGTTATTTCCTATAACAAATAAATTTTGATGATTTAACTCGTTTATTGAACTCAACTGTGAGCCCATTGAGAAGTTTATCATAAAAGTCCAATAACTGGCTTCTTCATTTTCATGCAAATTTTAATACCCCGACAAATACTATGTACTGTAAGAAAGTTTAAAACAAAATTTGTCGGAAATTTGACGCTACAACTATAATCTAGATTTCGCAAATATATAAAAAACAGTTATTACAGTGAATAACAAGTCAAATAGTAAACTTTTGATATATGTATATATTTCACATTTATTTGCAAATATTAAAAAAGGCTTTACAATAACCAGTTAAATAGAGCAAACGGCATGTTTACCACCGTCGATGGGCAGAGTTGCTCCCGTTATAAAGCTAGAGCTGTCACTAGCAAGGAAAATAATAGCATCGGCCACTTCCTTTGGTTCCCCGCTACGACCAAGTGGATGTGTTTCCTTACAGCGTGAGTAAAAGTCGTCAAGTTCTTGCGGCGATAAACCAAGACGTCTATGAATATCGGTCACAATAACACCAGGATTAACAGCATTTACGCGAACATTTTTCGGCGCCAAATCCAAAGCGATACATCTAGTGAATTGATCCAACGCTGCCTTCGAGGCACAATAGGTGGAAACATCACGTATAGAACGCAGACCCGCGACGCTGGAGACATTCACGATATTACCATGCGTCTTGATCAAATGTGGTGCGGCCAATTTAGTTAAAAGAAAGACGGAACGCAAATTTGTATTGAAAACACGATCAAATTGATCGACATCAATATCCAAAATGTTGCCAATTTCAAAAATACCAGCATTGTTAATCAAAATATCCAGTTGTCCGAAGCGTTCAATTGTAGCGCTTATAATGCGTTCCGCATCCACTGTGACATCAGCAGTGATTGAAAAAAGTTCCGCTTTACTGTTCGCAGCTTTACAGACCGCTTCAGCTGCTTTTAAATTTGGTTCATTTCGACCGACGAGCACCACTTTGGCATCTTGTTTGGCAAAAGCCTCCGCCGTCGCAGCGCCAATGCCCGAACTTGCTCCCGTTACAATAACGACTTTGCCAACCAAACTCATTGCGATCTACTCGACTACACGATGAAAGTGAAACTAAATTCCAATATCGAACCGGCTTAGTACCAGTTATTAAACTTAGTAACTGTTTTCTTGTGTTCAGGGTTGCCGTTATAATTTATGTAGAACAAAATTGTTACTTTTTTGTGTAGCGTTTTCTTTGTACTTGTTTTTAATTTTGTTAATTTAATAGTTCAAAAAAAAAGGCCTTTATTCTAACCTTTGTCACTAATCTATGCCGAATTTAATCTTGTCATCTAATGTATTGTATATTTTTCTAAGGCGTTCGACTTATCATAATCGGCCCACTATGCGTACTATTCGCAACACCATCACCCATTTTGAGACCCAGCATTATTTTTAGATAAAATTCGACCGCATGGACCAAGTGCAGTACGCATTGAAGAACATATAGCAGTACACGAAGACCGTGGAGAGTCGATTCGTCGCCATACGCAGCAACACGGACAGACGTATGGAAAGAACTGGTATTTTATATAAAGATCTTAAATTGAAAGCGTTAAAAACACAGCTTGCGCAAGTACTAAAGCTGCTCGACCTTCTAAAGGCTCATCGATTGTTTATGGGCTCTTCAAAAGTTCCAAGAAGATCCGATATTTTCGAGCGAAATTTCCCATTTCTGGCTCATTGGCAAGCAAAATTGCCGCATTTGGGACGAAGAGCAACTTGAAGAGATTCAGCAGCTGCCATTTCATTTTCAGTTTGTGAACCGGAGGAATCATCGCTTCATATTTCTTCAAAACTGATGTCGGTGAGCACATAACCGTCAATGGCAACTTGTATCGCGCTATGATATGACTATTTGATGACTGAACTTGAAGTTCGTGATCTCGGGGAAATTTGGTTTCAACAACACGGCACCATTTCTCACACATCGCAACAATCAATGGATGTATTGAGAGAACACTTGGGTGAGCAGATGATTTCACGTTTTGGGCCGGTCGTTTGGGCACCAAAATCGTGTGTTATCACACCGTTAGACTTTTTCCTGTGGGAATATGTAAAGTCCAAAGTCTATGCAGAAAATCCCGCTTCAATCCAAGCCTTGGAGCAAAACATCAGCGTGTGTCATTCAGCCGTTACTAGTCGAAATGCTCGAACGAATCATCGAAAAATGAACTCAATGGATAGACCATCTTCGACGTAGCCGCGACCAACATTTCAAAGAGATAATCTTGAAAAAATATATCCTAAAGCATGTTCTTTCGAATTTAAAACTTCTGTGTTTTTCTTTAAAAAGTGGAAAACCTCCAAATGGATCACAATTTATATGGAAGCAATACTCCTTTGGCTAAGTTAAGGCATCGTCTGTATGGTATATGTAATCTTATTCATGCTCTTCGTCAAGCAGCTTTAATCCATAATTAAAGAACAGTTTAGCAAAACCAGAACTCTATTATATTCTCTGTTATTATTCTATTCCATGTTATGCGCTAGACTTTACTTTAAACAGTTTCAACTTGTCGCTGATTATTTGGGTTTTTATGGTCATTGTTGGCGTCACAAACACTTTCGATTTATTTTTGTTTAATAAATAATGCTTCATTAGGAGCAGCAACATAAAAAGAAAACAATCGCTAATTCACACTTTATTGTTAGTTTTGGTGATTAATTCGAGAAAAATGGCAACGCAATGCTTTGTAGCTTAAAATATATATTAAGACTTGAAAATATTTCGCAACTTGCTTGAATAGCTGGTGGCGCTTAGCTCATTTGCATAGAAATCCAATTTATAACCGCAATATTGACAGCCGCCTATTGTCTTCAAGCAAATTCGCAATCATATGCCGTCTAGTAAGTCGATGAGGTTGCAATTTCGCACAATGTGCACTGAAGAAAAATCACTGCAAATAAAAATTCATAAATTAACAATAAATTGCAGCATTTGAATGCACTCGAGTGACATATTAGTTTTTGGCATTCGCAACAAGATCTGCAATTTGTATAAAAGTTCGTGCGCTGCGGAGAGGAAATCATTCCAAACTTCAACACTTCTGGGTCTTATTAGCCAAACGCCTAGCTTAGCGCCAAAAAAGTACGCGTTTTTTCAAAATTTAATCTCAAGTAATCATAAATAAGATGCGTGCCTTCATCGTACTCTGTTTATTCGCGGTTGCCTGTGCCGACAACTTGGGCTACAACTATCGCCCGAAGGACACTCAGACGCTGGACTCTCGTTTGCACCCGGTGGCAGTAGTGGCGGACTTGGTGGACTGGGTGGATTTAGTGGACCAGGTAGCAACTACGGTGCTGCCACACAAGTTTCACCTTCTTACTCCCCACCCGCCGCTGAATTCGATAAGGAGTTCTACACTTACACCGCTGATGAAGATGATTTCAATGAACCCGCCGGCAGCGAACAACTAGAAGCTGCACTGAAGAAAAACCTGCGTGTTATCTTCGTTAAGGGACCCGAAAATAATGGTTTAGAAAACGCCGCCCTCAATCTTGCCAGACATGCGGCCGAACAGAAGACCGCCATCTATGTTCTACAAAAACAAGCCGACTTGGGTGAACTGGCCAACAAATTGCAGTCTCAACACGACTTTACAGGTCACAAACCCGATGTACACTTCGTCAAGTACCGTACCCCAGAGGATGCTCTCAATGCACAACGCGCTATTCAATCGCAATACGATCAATTGGGTGGCAACTCGCAGTCACATGATGGTGGCGTGGCTCCTGTACACAACTTTGCTTCTGAGGCTACTCGTCAAGCGCCACGTATTGTAAGCGCACCGGGTGCTACCTACTTGCCTTCCTCGATTATTCGTGTTTAACGTGGAAAGTGCGAATAATAGATAGAATTTATCTAAAAGACTCCAAAATGTGATAAAACGACCGCCATTGTTATGCTTTGTTGACTAATATATAATTATAATAAAATAAAAAATTCCAAAATATAAGTGATTATTTTTTTATTTGCTTTGACCAGGTCTAATTTAATGGATTTCTTGTCACTTACACGAGTAGCCCTATTAGACATACATTCTAGGACCAATTCCATTTGGTCTGCTCATTTAAATTAATCGATGAATGTAGGTTTCTGCAAACCGAACCCAAGTAGTCCCTTTTATTAGCAGCTTCCTCATGACCGCAGCCTTCTAAAAGTCTTACTTCTGCTTTTCCAGTTATTATCTCCATTTCGAAGTTCCTTAAGTGAGCAACCATAGCCACTTGTTACTTCCATAATATTTAAAAACCGCACTTTAACACCCCTACTTCATGCATCAACAAGTCATCAACCTCAATAAAATATAATTTCATGTTTTATTAAACATTTAACTTCATTTATTATTAACAACACAATTTTCTTTAACAGGTGACTTTAATTATCGCCACAACTATGGCAGACAGTGCATTTATTTCTCCTTCGTATTATCGAAATTACCACCATTTATTATTCTGACTTTACCATTTCAATCACTTTCTTCCCGAATTTTGTGCACTGCGAAGACAGCCATCCATTCGTACACAGACACTGCTTCGTGATCCTGTCACTTTTCATATGATTATGTCTTTTTCATTCAGATAAAAAAATAAAGTAAATAAATTAAAGAAACGAAATCGAAAAACAGAGCCACCTGATTGTTGCTACATCAGAAATAATATGTACGCGCGAAGATAAATACATTCGTATTAGGTTGGTTCATGCACTTGAAAAGGAAAATTATAAAAATTTTATATTTTTGCTGGTAAGAAAGTAAAGGGCGATTCATTTCGAGGTTCCTTACTTTTTAAAGAAAAACCAAAGAAACTTCAAATTTAGTGCGGAATGTTTATTCTCAATCGAAAGAATATTCTTTGGCATTCGTGTTTTGAAGATTATCTCTTTTAAGTGTTGGCCGCGGCTACGTCTCAGATGGTCCGTCCGTTGAGTCTAATTTTCGTTGACTCTTTCGAGCATTTAGACTGGTAACTAACGAATAACACGCGTGATGTTTTGCTCCAAGGCCGTAATCAAAGCGGAATTGTCCGCACAGACTTTAGACTTTACTTATCCTCACAGGAAAAAGTCTAATGGTGTGATTTCACATGATCTTGATGGCCAATCGACGGGCCTAAACCGTGAAATCATCTGCTCACCGAAGTGCCCTCTCAATAAATCGATTGATTAATGCGCTGTGTGGGAAGTGGCGCCGTCTTGTTGAAACCAAAAGTCACCGAGATCACGAGATTCAATTTATGGCATGAAATAGTCGGTTATCATGACGCGATAACGAACGCTATTGACGTTTGTGTTCGCACCGGCATCATTTTAAAAGAAATATGGACCGATAATTCCTTCGGCCCACACACCACACCAAATCACTGTTTTTTCTGAATAAAGTGGCAGTTCTTGAATCTCTTCAAGTTGCCCTTCGTCCCAAATGCGAAAATTTTTCTTGTTTATATACCCATTGAGCCAGAAATTGAACAAAATTTGGGTCGATAATGTCGGATCGTGCCGGCCGTGGTCTATTCGGTCGAATATTGTTCTATAATGAGTGCTGGGTGTCAATATGTTGGACTCAGTTGTCCCATTATGTTGACCATAAGTTGGAGGAAGCGCGCGAAACACAATTTATACAGAAAGTGAATTTTTGTAATAAAGTTGAACGATTTATAAAGACACTGTTCAGGCGTAGTCTTTCACGATGCAATGCCAAACAAAACAAAAATAATTGCGTAGTAATGACAGCATGACACGACTCTAGTCTGATCTGTGAAAAAAAGGTTATTGAAAAATGTAACTCTACTTGAATCACCCAGTATAAGTAAATATGAAATTTTCTCCGTATGTACGGGAACAACCTAATGCAGAGACACATATACAAATATGAATTGAGTACACATTAAACATCTCATAAACTCTCCAACACCAGCACGGAGAGACCATCAAACTCATTTTCGACAAATTTCTTACAGAATTGTAACCACGGTATGGGTAGAAGTCTGCCATGGCTTCTAACTGCTGTCCCCATTTACACGTAACTCCACACTCTCTTTTGCATTTTTTCAAAAACTTTTAGTCCATGCGAAGACGGCGAGGTTGCGTCGGGTTGGTTGGAGTGTTAGACATGCACGTACGCAGTGCCGCGTATTATTCACAGGTGTGCTCGCTGTCGTTCCATTTTTTCTCTCACAATCAATAATGTTACACGCGAGTGTAAATCTTTGACACCACTTACACTTGTAACGGGAATCACCTACAAACCAACGCATCCACCGAGGAAGCTTCAAGGAAGCTGTTGCTGCAGCTCCTTCCGCCACTTGATGTCCTTATCGCTTTCAGTTTTGTTAGACATAACATAGAACTGTAAATATGTGTGAACGTATGTTTGCATCTACGATATATTTATGTGTGTATATATGTATATGTATGTGCGTGTGTAGTGTCGTGCACTCTCGAGTAGTTGCAAATATTTTCCCGGCATTGAGCTCTCGAGCAGACTAATTTTTATTTTTCAGTCACGTAGCAAACGTGTTTGACAAAATATCATCTATTTAACATTGCAATGTGTCAAGACAGATGGCGCTGCCGTCGCCATTGCCATTTAAAACGTGCACTTACCTTCACTGAAAGGAGCACAAAGCTTCGGGGTGTCATGAAGGAATGAATAAATGTTACTAAACGCCAGCATTAACCAAGGGAAGTACCGTAATTACACAAAGCAAATGTTAAGTAGGAAATATGTTGCTTCACTACACTCAGATAAGCATGTTGCATTACAAGAACTTTTAAATGTTATAAACATACAGACATTTATGTTTTTAAAGTAACTGATTTCATGTTGCTGAAAATTTTAAAGCTCTGAGGTGCAGATGAAGCATACATGTTTTTAAGATACGTGATTTATATACTCATAACTTTGGATGATTTGGTTAAGGACCAAAATCAATGTTATTTGAATACAAACCTGGAAGCGTGTCCAAAAATATTTCGTTTACCAAAAAATAAATAATAAGACCTTTTGACTCAAACTCAACATCTTCAATGACACTAGTTCGTTAAAAAACAGTAATCACTATACCCCTTCTCTTCTCACAGAAAATATATAAGATTGTCAAATATCTCCCTTCCGCTTTTTTTGCTTCTTATTCAATGCTTTATAAAAAATGTTACAGTGATCGGATTTAGTTCAAATATGCGCCGTTTCGTTCAATAATCTGTTTCCATTTAGACGGCAACTTCATAATACCCCCCTCCTAGAAGTCCCCCTCCTTATTTGCTAAGAACTCGGACAGCCACTTTTCACAAGCCTCTTCTGAGTTCAACTTTACACCAAAAAGGGCGTTCGCCATGGACAGGAACAAGTGATAATCACTTGGCGCTATGTCCGGGCTATATGACGGATGCAATAAAACCTCCTATCCGAGCTCCCGTAGTTTCTAACGAGTCATCAACGAAGTGTGTGCTCTCGCGTTGTCCTGGTGAAACACTACTTTCTTCCCGTTGGCCAAATCTGGATGCTTCTGGTCGATCGCCTGCTTCAACGGTCCAGTTGTTCGCAGTAAATGGTAGATTTCAGTGCCTAGCCATATGGGCGCAGCTCATAGTGGATAATTCCCTTCCAATCCCCCCTAACACACAACAAAATCTTCCTCGCCGTCAATTCCGGCTTGGCCAATGTTTGGGACGATTCACCGGCCATTTTCGCTTGATATTGTCGTCAGTCAACATCCGCTTCAAAAATGGGTCGAGTTCGTTCCGTTTCAGTAGTATATCGTAGGCGTTGATTTGGTCAAGAAGTTTTTTTTTGCGTCAAATCATGCGGCACCCAAACATCAAGCTTTTTAATCTCACGGAACGTTTCTTTAGCGGATTCGCCTTTAACGAAGAAAAACTTTAAAATAGCGCGAATTTCAGCGTTAGTGAACTCCATGTTTACACGTTTATAACTGTTGAACGCAATATCCCAACTTATGTCAACACCTTTCTACGATATATAGTATTGCCAGATACGAGCTCTGTAGCACTTTATACATAGCCGCGAAATTCAAAAGACAAAAAGGCGGACAACCTAAGACTTTAATCCGCACCAAAAGTCTTATGCATTTTAGTACGGAGAGATTTCTATGTATTCTATATCGATTAAAATTTCATCCGAATGCGAGACGAACTGATGAGCTGCAAATTTTGGCGATCGAATAACCACTCCTTGGTGAATTGAAAGACCTGCTTCATTTCCAAGAGTAAGCATATCAAAAGGCTTTTCTTGAAACTGTCCGACATAGCCAGACGGATAAGTTATTATAACACACACTTGACGAGATACCACAAAAATTATTCGTATGTCTATTAGAGGTATTGTATTCTTTAAAGGAATAGCTAACAAAATTTTATGTAAATATATGTAAAGAATTTTCACATTACCACACAAGGACCATTATGGAACCTATATTTATGTCTCAGAAATAGCACTTCGTGAATGTCCCCAAAAGGCATTTTCCAGAGGAAATTTTCGGTGTCCGTTGTTTCCATAAAAAGTAGCTGTCTCATCATCTCAATTGAAAAGACTCTGACCAGTCAAAGTAAGCTATATTTTTGGTAAAATTCATTTTCTTTTATTGAACAAAGTTCCCTTGAAGGGTAATACACTGATTACTAAGGGTTCATCCCTATTTTCTATACTATTTTGTACTTTGCTTCAAAACAGGCCTCAACTTCAGCGATCAGCTCTTCATTCGAAAAAATTTCTTTTTACAGATCACTCTTCTGTGATATGAGAACAAGATTGTCGGTGGTTGAAGAAGCAATTCGAAGCCCAATTCATGCATTTTTGCCACCGTTATCCCTGACTTGTGACACGGTGCATTGTTTTGGTGAACCCGCACCTTCTCTTTCTCAAAATTCGGCCGTTTTTCGGCGCTTTCGTCCTTCAAACAGTCCGATACGCTATTTAATAGTCGATTCCTTTTCGTTTGGAGCAGGTTCATCGTGTACAGATCACTCGGATATCTGTCGATTGGACTTCGGAGTAAAACGATGGTGCAATATTTCATCCATTGTCACATATCGACGCAAAAAGTCGGGTTTGTTAAAGAAGACCTCAAGGCAAACTTATGTTTCAGGACTAATTAGCAACTTTAATGGAACGAGTTGTCTGGATATAAAGCCATACTATAAAGGTGGTGCAAAATTGGACCGACAGATAGTCTTCTAAAGTTGGAGTCTCAGTGGATAAATGACCGGAATTTTATTTTTGCGCACTAATAAGATCAAAATTGAATGATATAGGAAATAAATAATCATTATGTCAGCAAGTTAGATTATAAATATACCAAATATACCGGTATGAAGTGAGCGTTAAGATACAAGTGTGTTGGTAGGCAGCATTTGTTGTGAACGAGCCTTAATTCTTTTTCAGTTTGGTTGCCATCAGAACTGTCAAACATAATTAATAACCTTCCTTTAAATGCATTAAGCAAAGAACATCATTCAATGATGGGACACGGATTGGGTGTGCAGCACTTCGGAAGCTGGGTGTGTGATTGGTTTGCGAACATTTCCATCTGTATGGCATTCACAAATTGCCAGAAAGGTGATCAAAATTTGGAAAAATCAATGGAGGTATTGAACTTTGTATATTTTTTTTTACTTTTCGTTCTAAATTAGTATTTCATTTTCACAAAAGAGTGCTCATTGCATTATTTTAGATATCGGATTCTGTGCGTAATTTATTTATTTATTTTTTTTTTTTATTATTTCCTGCTTTTCCCAGGAATCCTAGGTAAATGTAAATTTTGTTAAATAAAGATAATAAAGTTCACCAAAATATTTTTATACATACATACAAAAAAAATTAAATTTAATGAAATTTACCAACAACAAAAAAATTTTCATACATACGTGTATAAAAATGTGGAATTAAAGCAAGTAAATTGCGCTGTTTTCTCCTATTTGCTGGCCATCAACGCTGACCAACACCTAAATATCCCTGCAATACATAACATTTTTTGCATTTGCTTATGCTTCCTTGCAAACGGTTTGTTCATAATGGTTATTTTTTGTTGTTTTTTTTTTTTTAACTGTCACTTAACTGCAAGTGTTGCGGGCGTTATGTGAGTGCTTTATTGCGCGATGCGCCGTTATGGCCGAGTTATAAATTCGGCTTTGCTGTTGCCGTTGCTCTAGCCCGTTATCTGTGCGCTACTCAACGGCTAACGATGAACGACAAAAATGGCCTAGAAAAAGTGCAAAACACATTAAAATGTGCCAGCGAACTAGCCGAGAGATCAGTAACCAGCCATAACAGTGGCAGACATCGCGCAAAAGATATAGATATGTATATAGATGCTACAAAAGATCCATACAAACATGCAATGCCATTGAAACCGTTACACGCAGAAAGTATTTAAAATTTTGGAGTTGTGGCGAGCCGTTGCTTTAATGGTTGCTGCTAAAGTGGTGGCTTTGTTGTTGACAATTTTTAAATTTATTTGTCAATATCATTATTTAGGGTGACAGTAGATGCATTGGAAGGAAAGCAAGAAAACGAATTGAAATTAAACCCAATCAAAATGAGTCATTTCAGGAAGTTTTTTTTGGGAACTAATGACCCAGAACACAGAAATGTTCGAAAAATCGATTTTGTTCGAAAGTTAATTTTTTCACTTTTAAAAAATGACTCCACTCAAAGTATATCTAATAGAGTATAAAAGTTTTGTTCCTGCGATTATTACCTGACAAATATGTCTAAGAAACTCCTGTGAAATTTGTAAGTTGATCGCTTTTAACATATCGTTTCGAAAAACGTTGAAAAAATGGGTTCTACGGAGTGGCAATTTCAATTTGGGGAACAAGAAAAAATCACACAGAGCCAAATCTGGTGAATACGATGGTAGAGCAATGGTATTTATGGCGTTTTTGGCTATCGTTGTTTATGATCATGGAGAATCGATGAATTGAATTCCGGCCGTTTTCGACTTATCTACTCACGCAAACGCCTTAATACAGACAAATAGAACTTCTTATTGACCGTGTGATCCTCCTGATAAAAAGCATTATACATATATTAAACCCGAATATAGAAAAAAACAATGACCATCTCCCTGATTTTATGAGTGACTTTGGCGTAGTTTTTTTGGTATCGGCTCATTTTTTGCCTCCATTCCGATGATTGTTGACTTGTTTGTATGTCAAACTCTTAAACCCATGTCTCATCGGCAGTAATAATAATTTACATGAATGTGGGGTCGGAATTCGCAAGACCAAGCACGTTCAAAGGGACTTGATTATGGTACACTTTTTGGAAAAAATTCAGCTTTATCGGGACGCGTCGAACAAGAACGCCTTTCATACCCAAAATATCCTCCAAAATCATTCAAGCAGATTCGGGAGAGTTCGAGCTCTCTTGCCAGCACTCTAGCACTTGCCTGACGATTCTCAAGCACCATATCCCTCATTATACCCTGAACAGGGTATGTTAAGTTTGTCACGGAATTTGTAACACCCAGAAGGAATCGTCGGAGACCCTATAAAGTATATATATAAATGATCAGTATGTCGAGCTGAGTCGATGTAGCCACGTCCGTCTGTCTGTCTGTCTGTCTGTATATATACGAACTAGTCCCTCAGTTTTTAAGATATCGTTTTGAAATTTCGCAAAACTCATTTTCTCTTCAAGAAGCTGCTCTTTTGTCGGAACGGTCGATATCGGACCATTATAACATCTAGCTGCCATACAAACTGATTGATCGGAAAACTTTCACATTTGACAAGATATTTTCACGAAATTTGGTATATATTACTTTCTAAGGCAACAATGTAATCTCCGTAGAAATTGTTCAGATCGGTTAACTATAGCATATAGCTGCCATACAAACTGAACGATCGGAATCAAGATCTTGTATGGACAACTTTCACATTTGACAAGATATATTCACGAAATTTGGTCTATATTATTTTCTGAAGCAACAATGAAATCTCCGAAAAAATTGTTGAGATCGGTTAACTATAGCAAACAGCTGCCATACAAACTGAACGATCGGAATCAAATGCAATACAAAATGCATGGACAACTTTCACATTTGACAAGATATATTCACAAAATTTGATATATATTATTTTCTAAAGCAAAAATGTAATCTCCGAAAAAATTGTTCAGATCGGTTAACTATAGCATACAGCTGCCATACAAACTGAACGATCGGAATCAAGATCTTGTATGGACAACTTTCACATTTAACAAGATATATTCACGAAATTTAATACATATTATTTTCTAAGACAACAATGTAATCTCCGAAAAAATTGTTTAGATCGGTCAACTATAGCATATAGCTTCCATATAAACTGAATACATAGTTACTAACATAAATGCACCTGTGAAGGGTATTTAGCCTCGATGCAACCGAAGTTAACGTTTTTTCTTGTTTTTTCAATATTTTCATCAATTGAAGTATTCGAAGATCGTCCAAAACAAGGGATGTCTTCAACGATCTCCCGACGGTCTTTGAAGGCTTTGTATCACTCATAGAATTGTGTTTTTAACAAGACTTTTGAAATTTCATTTTCGAAGAATATTATAAAATATGTGACCATTCGATATAGATGCAAAAAATAATCGTTATTTTGAAATTCACAAGTATGTAGACACAAACCCTAATAATATAAGCGCAAGCATTGCACCAGCAAAGTAGCAAAATTAATTAAATTTTCTCGTTAAAGTGACTAGCGCATGAATATCCTTTAAATCCACTTCTGTTGTACTCATTATTTTCGTTTGTTGCGCGCAGATTCGCTCCGCTTATCAAGTTACTTCCAAGTGGTCGTGCCATGAATTATTATTTAAAGCCTAAATAAAGTTAAAGCTATAAAGAAAAACTCATAATAACCGTAAAAACGGCATATCTTGCTGCAAAGTTTTTATTTGCGCTCGCAAGGAGCAGACAACAGCTGCGGCAGGACAAAGCTTACACAAGCAAAATGCTTGCATACTTTTGGGATGAGTTACAAAATGTACAGCTAAATATATGTATATACATGTAACTGTGTGCGTGTGTGTGTGGTGGAGCTTAGAGCTTGGTTATGGCATTAAACACAGTTATGACAATAATCAACAACATGACACCGTTTCGCCGTCGCGCACTGGCTATGTGTGTGCCAGTGAGTGTGCCTGTGTGTGGGTGGTTTGTGTAGTCTTTAAAAATCATAATCATGTTGTAAAATAATTTGGCCGTTATGCGCGTATTTTCTTTTTATCAAAAGTCAACTTTACGAAAAGTTATTAAAGCGCAATAAAAACGCGCAAAATCGGCGAAACTATACAACAACACAATATTGCTGTTGTGCGCAACGGACGACGACGAAGCTGGCGAGAGACACATTGCCATTTTCAGTAGCATTGAAAGGCCATCAGGCAAGCACACTTATTCATAAGCAAATATATTTGTATGTATGTATATATTATATACAAATATAAATAAATATGTACGCATGCAAATGTGTCTGTTCGCGCGGCACACGCCTTTAATAAATGCAGCACGATACAATGGCATAACGCTGCATTACTTTCTATTCGCGCACAAATATTATTTTTAACCCTTGGGTGATCAATAAGAGGAAGAGATTTGGTGGGGTTAGAGTAACTTTGGATACTTTGTACTTACTGCTTATAAAAATTTGCATATTATGAAATAAAAACACTGTCAAGCTTAGTATTTTTTTAGATATGTAAAACCAACAGTTACAGCAAAGAATAATTTCTAAAAATTTTATAGATTTTTATAGGTTTTCAAAAAGTCTAAATCTTTAATAAAATATTCCCGATGCAATAAAAATTCAATTATAAAAAAACTGTTTCCCTCTCAACTTCACTGTACAGTCCAAGCGTTCGGGTTAGTCAGCTCAAGCATGTTAGACTTTGAAGAGCCTTTTTGCGTCACTACATTTTTCAAATCCGGCGATGATTGAGAATTTACAAAATTTTAGCTGTATCTTCACAGGAACATAATAATTTAAACAACCTACAATTACTCTTTATTATTGCAACTTTTATGGCAACCCATTCCCTACACGGTCGAAAACATGTTCAATTGAGCATGAAAGAAAGAAATTAGATTCTTAACTCTCAAAATAAATTGTAAATAATTTTAGTGCTGTAGAATTTTCACAGGCTTCTCTTGAAACCAATTTGACTCAAATAAGAGAGTTAAGCATTGACCGAAACAAATGTTAGTCCGATGGTTCAAGGTCAGGGCTATACGGTGGATGTAACAAAACTTTCCAGCCAAGCTCTCACAGTTTTTGCCCAGTCATCAAAGATGTGGGTGGTCTAGCATTGTCCTGATGGAAGACAAAGCCCTTTCTGTTGATCAGTTCCGCCTGTTTTTTTTTTCAATGTTTGCTTCAGGCTCATCAGTTGTTGCCAGTAAAATGTAGAATCATTCGTTCCACCAAGCTGGAACAGCTCATAGTGGATAATCCCTTTCCAATCCCACCAAACACTCAGCATAACTTTTCGAGGCGTCAATCCTGTCTTTGCCACCTTTTGTTGAGCTTCACTACGCTTGGACCATGATTTTTTTTCGCACTCCATTGTCGTATTTGATTCACGTTTCGTCTACTATTACCATTCGCTTCAGAAATGGTTCGATTTTATTTCGTTTCAGCAAAGAATCTCAGATGTTAATTCGGTCCATTAAATTTTTCACAGACAATTCATGTGGTAACCAAACATCGAGCTTCTTTTTTGTAGCCAGCCTTTTTTAAATGATTCAAAACCGTTTGATGATGAATGTTCAGCTTCTGAGCAATGTCATGGCTGTTTATGTAACGGTCCTAGTCAATCTTTTTCATAATTTCATCGACTTTTTCAACGATGGGCCGATCAGAACGAGGTGCATCTTTCACTTCAAAATTTCCAGAGCGGAGGCGAGCGAACCATTGTTGTGCTACCCGAACTGATACAGCATCGTCTCAGTAAACTTCACAAATTTCGTCGGAGGCTTGCGTGGCATTCTTCCCTTTTTTTCAAAAATTCCAAAATATAGCGAATTTCTTCATTTTTTTGAACTTCTGTAACTTTTTTTTTCAACTTTCCCAAGTTTAATTGTTTTTGGTGAAATGAAACTTAAAGCGTTACATTTCCAACACAATATGGCATGACACAACGAGATTGGTAGCATTGGAGATGTACGACTGCAAAGATATATATTGACAAAATACGAAGAGACCTTTTTGA
Source organism: Bactrocera correcta (assembly GCA_027475135.1). Taxonomy (NCBI): domain Eukaryota; kingdom Metazoa; phylum Arthropoda; class Insecta; order Diptera; family Tephritidae; genus Bactrocera; species Bactrocera correcta. The sequence continues at coordinate 51,132 of JAPZAG010000254.1, read as the reverse complement.
CTACCCAATATTTCCTTAAAGAGTACAGACACCAGATTCATTAAGAAAAATTATTATTTAGTATGGGAAAAGGCTTATTTAGTTTAGACTTTTTTATGTCTCCAACAGTAATCTGCTGGCATTCCTGCGCTCCATTTCCCTTAATATCGGTTCTGCATTAAGGGGGTATTCTAGTCTAGAAATTAAAAAAAAAAAATTGAATTTTTCTAAACAAAAAAAAAAAAAAAAAAAATTGAATTTTTTTTTATATTTTCAAAGTTTAACTATTCAAGAACATGTGTACAAGAGGATTTTTCAAAATTCAAATGATTTCCGGAGATATAGGCATTTTTCTGACCCGGCATCCAAACTGGTTCGACCGGAACGCGAAACTTTAAACGCGTTTTTCTACAAACTGACTTTTTCGGAACGATGCCCACGATTTCTCAGGTTCTACTGGACCGATTTACTTGAAACTTTTATAGAGTCTTCTTTATAGGCTTGTCTATGGTTGGAACTAGCCCCATCCCAAAATCTTTATATTTTATTATTTTTAAAAAATTCTTAATAGTCAGAAAAAGTGATAAAAAAAAATTTTTTTTTCAGGCCGGCGCCATTTTGTGAAAAAAAAATGTTTCCACTTTTTCGTAGTTTCGGCCATTGCGACATTATTCTAGATTAATTATCTTTTTTTTTTTTGTTTGGTTTCAGATAACTCAGAGGGTTGAAATCATGGGCAATGTGGAAATATTTAGAGACCCCCCACTTCATCAGCTCATAATTTTTGATATTTTTTACTTTTTTTAGTTTTTAATTTTTTTCTGTATTCTTCAAAAATTAATAAACAACTACTAAAAAAATGGATAGTAAAAATATTCATTGCCTTTTTTTACGACACTTTAAAAATTACCTGAAATTCATGCTTCTAAACTAGAATACCCCCTTAAGAAAATATTCTTATGAAGCTCACTGCCTTACTCATCCTTCTTAGCACTCAAATATGCTAACAAGAAATCCAGATAATAGTCAGCATAAGTGTATGTATAGCTTAAAATGACATTATGAGTTCATTTATTATGTCTTTGTAATTTTCCGGCTTATCGTTTCCTAGGAAATTTTATACAACTTTCACAAAACAGGGGTTACAGGGGAGTTTTTCCGCGAAACTAAGAAGAGTAATATACATATGTATGAATTTTTAGCACAGCTCATACCTTAAAAAGTTTTTAAAAAAATATTTGCAAGTCGTTCGAAATCCGCTTGCACACACAAGGTTTAAGACCTGCTCTCCGTCACGACAGTTCGAGTCGCAAAAGAACAGCGCAACTTGCGACCACAGCCTTGCCGCGGCGCGTCAGCAGTTGTGACAATGAGTTTTTGATTACATTGCAATTTCTTATTTAGTTTCTCTTTTTTCTCGACGTCATTGTGTCTTCCACCGCATATATTCTACATACCCAGCTATATACTTCTATAAGCAGAATACTCACAGCTTTATATGAATGTAATCTCTATGTGGTCGTACATTTTTTGCATTTAAAATTTGCTGTTGTTGCTTTTAGGTAGATACTCGTATAAGCAGCAAGAAGCTTCATTGGTTAGCGAAATGGAAATATTTGCCTTAAAATGACAGCAATCTCAACGAAAAAACGTCAAGAAACTGCTGAAATATTGATAAGCAGCACTTGATATGTGTGCGCGTGTGTGTGTGATGGTGTGGGTGTGTTGGAGGTGTAAGTGCAAACGGTGGCGGGGCAACGGTGCTTGACACGCGCTGCCGTCAACGCGAGGTTAAAAGAATACATTGTCGCCGCTGTTAGAGCACTCTGCTCGCCGTTTGACGTCTGTCATTCGCTACCAGCAGCCGCAGTCAGCCTCATTTCTTTTGATGAGAATGTAATTTTTGGCAAAGCGCAATTTTTACTCAAAAGCCTCCACATGTATGTATGTGTGTGTATATTTATATTGAGTTTGGGAATCATTCCGACCTCATATGTGTTCGTAAGTTTCCTGTGTAAACAGACACGTGTCAGTTAGGCAGTTAAAAAGGAAATACCCGCGTTGTACGAGGACTAGTTTTGAAGCAAATTTTATGAGTTACTAAAAAATGTAAGACTTCTTTCTTGCTTCGAAGATTGTGTGAAACGAAAAAGGTTACACTCGTTACAGTTATCAAAGACTAATACTTTCTGATATCTTCATAAATGCTCAAAATAAATATGAGACCTGGTCTACGTAAAGGGGGCTTAGGTGTCAAAAAATCAATTTTCACTTTTTAGTTGATTCGGATGGATGTTTTTTTAACAGCTGTTTCCCAGAAAACTAGTTTTCGCATGTTAACTCCCTTTTCGTAGATCAGGTCACATATAATGTTCAACAATTATTAGTGGTTAAATGGAAAGAGCAGTTGACAACGGCTTACGAACCCTTCTCGCATGACATCTATCAATTTTATCTACATTTCGCTATATAAGTACTTAATATTTACCCACCAAGGTATTCTAATTGGCACTTCTCCTCCTGGTCAATAAACATATATAGCGGGTTTACTTGCCAATATTCAATACGTGAGTCAAAACTTTGAGACTAGTCCGAACTGGTTTGCTTGACTACCCACTTACGGCTAGGGAAATGAGAACTCCGTATCCTTGTATGTATGTATGTACATACTGATGTAAGTAACTGTTTTGATATCCACACGTGCGAGTATATTCGTTTTATAAAAAGTTCCACTAAAGAAAATTTAATTTCACATTTAGTTACGAACGTCAGATTCGTTCATAATTCGGTTTTTTCTCGTTTCTCCTACTTGTTTCATTCTTCTCATTTACACTTTCACATTTCTTTTATTTATTTCACACATTCTAAACAAATTAAATATTCAGTCCAAGAATATCCGAGAAGAAAATTGCTCTTGAATTTTGTAGGTTATACGAGTACATTGGTAGCCATTGTTAAATGATAAAATGTTGTTTTCCAATGGAATTTTCGCATTGTAGAATTTTAGAGAAAATAGTTCGGTCTGTAGAGCTGAATGGAGAAGATACAATCTTCTATAAGAGTGTACAGCTGCTGGCGTACTCGATGGTATTGATATAATTGGCCTCAACAACCGGGCCGTTAGTTCTGCTTTCACTAGACTCGATAAGAAAGCGAAGCAAATGGGTCTGATAACGAAATATCGCAAGACGAAATATCTCTTAATCCTCCTTCCACATCACTGTTGACAGTCGTAACTTCGAAGTCGTAGATAATTTCGTTTATCTTAGAACCAGTATTAACACCAACAACAACTTCAGCCTCGAAATCCAAAGCAGAATAACTCTTGCAAACAGATTCTACTTTGGACTGAATAGGTAACCGAAAAATAAAGTCTCCCCTTGACGAACAAAGACCAAACTATACAAGTCACATTCACGTCCTAAAGGTGCAGAGGCCGAAGAAAACATCTGATAAGTCGAGTTTTCAAGAGAAAGGTTCTGGGGAAGATTTATGGTCCTTTGGAGACAAAGTAAGAGGAAAAACTCTACTTCACTGGAGCGACCAGGTGGAGAAGGCCCTGTGTACACTCGGGATCTCTAATTGACGACAAACAGGGAAAGGGAAGAACGACCTAATTCAGTCCAACTGCAAATATCTGACGTATTGCAACGAAATCGATCCTCTCTGAAGCCGATGGTTACTGATTATCAACACTGGGTCACTTACGACAGCGTCATTTGAAAACGGTTTTGGTCGAACGGTAATGTGGAAGTGGCAAGCTTTGGCCTATTGAAGAAGTTTCATTAGAACATGAAACTCAGTGAGCCTGATTGGGAGGTTCCGATACATTTACTTTATAGTCCAAATAAATGTTAATTTCAGAACCCTAAAGAGAACTCCTAGTCAAATTACTCAATAATCCTAGACTATCCCAACCTTTTAATTAGTAGGAAAACTTGAATACTTGAATACGTCGATCTCAGCAGGGTTTAAGGGAAATTTTAAAAATCTAAACATAACAGATCAATTTACCCCGGTTTTTTATTAGGGTTAGTACAGTTGAAGCAAAAACTTGGTTTGACGACTTTAAGGATGTATTTGTGTCTGAAAACAATTTCGGATACCCGTAAGTTGAGATAACAGGTCCTCTACAAATATCAACTGAATATGTACATTATATAATTCAAGAATAATTATAATTGTGTATGAGAAAACTCTGTATAGAGTGGTTGCCACCCGAGCTTACTTTTAACCAAAAATAAAGACGATTTGACGATTCGGAACAGTCTTTTGAGATATTTAAGCGTAACAAACCCGAGTTTTGTGTCGATATGTTACAATGGATGAAACATGGCTCCATCATTTCCCTTCGAAGACCTTCGAAATCGCCAAAAGACGGCCTCATTTGAAGAAAAAGAGAGTGCTGTTGAACCAAACCAACGCAAATTGTCACAACTCAGCGAAACCGATGGCAAAAATTGATGAATTGAGCTTCGAATTGCTTCCGTTATCACCAAAATATCCAGTTCTGGCTCCCAGCGACCATTTTCTGCTCTCAGATCTCAAAAGTAGGAACGGTGAAAAAAAATTTTCGTCGAATAAAGAGCTGATCGCCGAAACTGAGGCCTGTTTTGAAGCAAAGGACATATCGTACTACAAAAATGGTATCGAAATATGGGAGAGTCGCTAAAATCATTGTAGCTCCCTTGAAGGGAACTATGTTTAAGGCAAATATAGAAACAATTTAGCCAAGAAAAATTGGTCATTATGTGTCAATGACCTGTTATTTCGCATAAATTTTTTTTTCCTAAGGAAATAGGTTGTAAAAATACATATTTGCTTAACACGTGATCGTAATCGATATAAGGAGGTATCTCAATTTATAAAAAATATTTATTTTTTCTTCAAACAGTCAATACCATATAAGTAGAATAAGAGTTGTTGGGGGTCCTCTAAAAGAAAGCAACCGTTTTCCAAATGGTTAACAAATTCACCGAAATCACCTTCATAATGACAGATTTCTGTTACAATTACAATCATAAAATCCAACATTTACTTACACAGCTCTACGCTGCTCATATATGTACATGCATATGTGTGTGTGTCTAGCTGTGTGTGTGTGTCGCAGGCTAATGGAGATGAATAGGACTTATGCCAACTTTAGCTTTTCTTGCTGCCGTTTATGTGTTGTGACATTTGCTGCTGAGTGTATCCACATAAATGTCAAAAACATGGCAACGACAAACTCATACAACAACAAACAAAACTCTAAATGGAAATGGAAACAACGCTAAGAAAAACAACAGCAAAGAATTACAAAATAATCTATTTAACGTGTCACAGTCACCAAATCGTTTTAAGCCATTTTGCACATGACATTTATCTTGCATTGCTGCCGCTTGGCGTACACATACACGCACATGCACGCAGTGTGTTGACAAATAATTACAAACACACATACATACATATGCAAAAGGGAGAAAGTAATCAAGTGGCCGCCTAACCACTTCGCTGCCAACCACACTGCCACGCGACTTTATGGAGCATTACCATGCCGTATAATGGTGTTATACAAATACACAGACATACATACACATATACACACCATACACATGAATGCCTACGAGTTGAATGTTTATATAAATTCGCAAGCGTGAGAGATTCACGCGTGTAAATGTGTGTATATGTATGCTTGTGTGTGCGTGGAAGTGTTGTAATTGTTTAGCCGCCCAGTTTCGCTTTATTGTTGCATTATTGCCGAATTGTGGCGCTGTCGGTTTGACACAGTGCGCATTAATGCTACACAAGGACTTAATTTTTATCACAATGAAATCAGCACAAAATAACGACTACTCTACGGCAAATAAAGCCGCACGAGCAGTCGTTAAACAGTTCGACGGGCGGTGAGTCTGTTAAGCTGAATAGGCGGTCGAGGTTTGTTCGACGCCTGAAAGCGCGCTACTATACTATTTATTTGATGCGTGCGTTTGTTTGCCAGTATTAATCCGGATTAATCCACTCACACATACACATATACAGGAATAATTATGTACATGCATACTAAATACAAAAACATATGCGGCATATACAACAAAGCGTGTGCGTTTAGTTGTGTGTGTGTGTGCGTATTAAATGGAACGAAGTCTTTAAGGCTTCCCCACTTTTTACGAGCCTGCATTGAAATTATTTATTTAATCAATTAGTCGCAATTTTCCGACAATCAGCGCCAGTAATTCGCGGTAAAGCGGGAAATTGGAGATTAAATGCACACATTGTAAATCCTAATGGCACCGAACACAGGCACTTACTGAGGTCTGAGAAGGAATGTTGATGATTTTATGGTGCAAACATTGTAATGTGTACCGCATTTTGAGGCAGAGAGCAGAGATTCTTATATTTTTGAGAATTGAATTCGATTTACCAAATATCGTGGAGCTTTGTTGACAAAAAGAGTGAAAAATTTGAGCTTCGTGTAACACTACAACTAAGTGCAAAGTCGAAAATGAAACTTGTTTACTTGAAAAGTCGAAATTGTCCTGACATCATTTTCTGTATCTCTCACTGGAGAATATATTTTTAATATTACTTCAATAAAATTGGAAATATAACTTAATTATTCTTAAAGCAGTAAATCAAAGCTAAAATTTTTCGAAATTAAGGTTATGAATAAGTTAAGAAAAAATGTCTTTTTTTCGAATTAAACGAATTTTCGAATTAAAAAAATCTTTTGTGAATTTTTACGAGGCGTTTTATATCATAAATTAGGTTAGTTTATACTGACCGTATGTCACGGCATACATAGACCTACTGGTGTTTAGTAATGCCAGATGGAGATTCAATTTAATTTGTGATGAAGTATTCGTGTATACTAGAATACTGCCTTAATTTCCACCTGGCTATCGACATATACACATACATATTAATCTTCTTTATTTTGTTTCCTGCGCTGTTAGCATCAAATACTTCCACCTGGAAGACATTAAAGTATTCGGAAAGCTTTATTAGCTATTCTTGATCCGTCTGTATAGATGATGTAAGTTTCGCTGACGAGTCGTATGCTCCTGTGTCTTTCGCTAACTTTTAGTGTGACTTGAAACCTTTTCTTCTCTTACCTCACTAATCTTGCTGCTGATTTTGCTATAGAGCGTTGCACTACCATGTAGTTTGGTGGTAGTGTGAGCCCCTTTCCAGTGCCGGTGTTGGTGTGGTTCTTATCACTCACGTTATGCAAAGAATAGCGAGTCGCTGTATCCTCTCCAACGATCGTCCGTATGAGATTTTGCTAGAAGCGGTTTAACACACCAAAGCACCATACAGCAAGATTTGCTTGACTATCGCCGCATGATACGAGCTGGTATACACCCTTGTATTTTCCTACAGACATATAGCACCCAAATGCGCTTTTTCACTCTTACCTCCACATTGAGTTTCCTTATTAATTTGCTATCCAAAACTCAATCCCGTTGAGGCTCGGTGGTTTCCATGTCGGGATTTTGTACCTGCTTAAGAAAGGCGTACCGGCGTCTGACCCTTAGAACAATGTTCATCACGCTACTAATTGTGTCCAGGAACTAGCTCGTCACATTTGCAGCTATGTCGGCTAAAGGGGCCCTCAGCTTTGGTGCTCTCCATCCATTTTTCCCTAAAAGCGTATTTGCTACAAGTGACCATAGAAGAGGGGACAGTACTACTCGTTGAGAATTCATTTTAAAAAGGCAGCTCAATCTCGGTTGCCTTCATACTATTGACGATTGCGCCTTTGGAGACATTATTAAATGCTCCAATTATGTCAAGAAAGATGACCAGAGCATACTCTTTATGTTCTAGAGCTCTCTCTATTTATATATTTAAGGTTAAGAAGTCTTTGTGGATTTATTCTCCGTATGGCATGCTGAGTTTTCGATAAGTTAGCCAATGAAATTTTGTCCTTAATGTAGACATCTAGACTATTTTCGAGTGTCTTCAGAAGAAATTCGAATAGACTTATTAGTCTATATTCTTTCGAATAAAGGTCGACTCCTTTTTCCTTTCTTTTTTCCTTTTTTGGTATGAATATGACTATCGGCTCCCTCCAATGGATAGGCACATATACATAGGCCTTAAACATCCGTCATATATTGTCATCAAGTGGGAAAATACCGTCCATAAATAACTAAAAATAATGCAGACCTACAAAATGTAATGTAACTCAATAATCAGAAACTCATTTTGAAAGATTCTGGATTACTGGGATCATACATAGCCAATCGCCAGGATGGCCTATGAAAAATATTTTGCGGTAAAGAAAAATTTTCTGCTCAAAACCATCTCAAGTCCAAACTAAAACACTAATTACGATATCAGATATTAATAATCGAAGAACCAATCCAATCCAAATTGTGATTTTTTACAAAATCTTGTCTTTCTAAGAAAAGACGTTTTTTGTAAAAAAAAAGTTAACTTCAGCACGGCTTAAAATTGTCAAAAATCATATTTCTTCGATCAGTATTTGGCTAATGCATATATTTAAGAAGGTCGTCTATAAATTTAAGTGGTGTGGAGTACATATTGCGAGAAGTTTTCCTCACCGATTTTGAAAACAGCGGAACAACATATTTGCACACAAAACAGAGTTTTTTTTTTGGTTAATATTCACTACCTCTTATTATATAAATATAAAAAAAATATAACCAATATATAACTAATGTATAACCGATAACAATTTTATAACCAAAACTCAAATTTTGTTTACAAATGAGTGGTTTCTTTTATGTAATTTTTCCTTTGCCTCTAAACATATGCAAAGTCGATTTTTCGAAACTCAAAAGTGGATATAACCCTTAAACAGAACTGTTAAACATATTTCCTTAAAATAGCTGCAAAATTTTTATTAGAATTTTTGTTTTTAATAATTACGACAGCCTGCCAACTGCAATTGTTTTTGTTTTTTATTTAAATTAATCTAACTGTAACCTCAAAAAGTTCAATATTTATGCGCTTGACTTTTTAATGCGGCAATGACAACTGCTAACGACACCGATTTGGAGCGCGCTCGCTGGCATTCGTACACTAAACATACGCCCGCGTTAAATTACGACAACAACAATTAGTTGTTGGTAATAAATGAAAAAGTTTTCGCTGCCGTTTATGCGAATTAAAAGTTCAGCGGGAAATGGATAGCTTTTGCAGTCGCCGCCCTTATTAATATTAAGCGTGCGGTAAGCCAAGCACCGTTACGCGGATCGCTGCGAGCGCAATGAGCGCCTGTAAACATGTAGACATGTGTGTGTGTGTGATTATTTTGAATAAAACTCTTTGCGTTTGAGTGCGACGAGCTGTTGTTGTTTGCATAAAAATTAAGCTTTGCCAAAGTAAAAAATGCAACCATGCGAAAACTCCCCACATATAGTATGCAAATACACACGCATATATACATATACAATGTGAATATACATACATACATATGTGAATGACATATAGTATATGGAGAGACATATACACGTAGCTTGTCGCATGTTGAAGGTTCCACGTACCTGCCATGGTGTGCTTGTGTGGCAACACAAACCGGTTTGCCGACGGCGGTGACTGATAATAAAAACAAACTAAAAATGTTGTTGTAAAAATCAAAGTAGCAATAATGCATGTGCTTGTGGAGAAATAAACACACTCAAACACACACACACATACAACCAACAGCAATGCAAAAATATTGCGTATACGCACCGGTGGCTGCAGCGAACAACCGACGCGACCGCGATTTCTGGTTGACTTACACCGCCACGCGTCGCCGTGTTGCACGTTGTACATGCCGCATGCCACATGCCACATGCGCTGCGAAATGCGTCACAGCTGCATATTTAAAAAATTCACCTGCATAAATAACATGGCCGCCGCGTGCCTCGCTGCCGCCATGCCTGCCGCAAGCAACACCTGGAGCAGGCTGTATGCAAATTATTGCGCATGCCGCCGCCGAAACGAGGAGTGTGAGCGCGGCTTGCGAAACATAAACAAGGTAACAGTTGTATGCACAAAGCCGAAATTGCCGACAGTTCACGTCGCGCCTAGACACGGCAGCAAAGAGCAAGAAGGGTATCTATCACAAGCAATATGGGGTTGCGCGCACAAATACATACCCACGCACAATTTACAAATGAATTTTATGAATTTCGCTGCCATTAATTGCACTTTGACCGCATTCACGGCTATATGAGTGAGTTAATTAACCGTTATAGAGGGCGCGAAATAAAAAGCGCAAAATGAGCTGCAAATAACGGTGGTGTGAAATTTCTGTAAAAGTATGGCAAGTGACAAAGAAAAGTGCTTTAAAAAATTTTTAAAAATTATTTATGTGTTACATGGGTTTCCTCGGGTGAAAAAACAGTCTTATTTCAAAAATTTTTTCTCATATAAAAAGTTAAATATTTTAGTAGAATTTTTTATATTTACAAACATACACTATTAACAAAAAACAAGAAAAAACGTTAACTTCGGTTGCACCGAAGCTATATACCCTTCACAGGTGCATTTCTGTTAGTAACTATGTGTCCAGTTTGTATGGAAGCTATATGCTATAGTAACCCGTTCTGAACAAGTTTTAGAGATTACATTGTTACCTTAAAAACAAGAAAAAACGTTAACTTCGGTTGCACCGAAGCTAAATACCCTTCACAGGTGCATTTCTACTAGTAACTATGTGTCCAGTTTGTATGGAAGCTATATGTTATAGTTAATCGATCTGAACAAATTCTTCAGAGATTACATTGTTGCCTTAGAAAATAATATATACCAAATTTCGTGAATATATCTTGTCAAATGTGAAAGTTGTCCATACAAGAACTTGATTCCGATCGTTCAGTATGTATGGCACCTATATGCTATAGTTAACCGATCTGAACAAATTCTTCAGAGATTACATTGTTGCCTTAGAAAATAATATATACCAAATTTCGTGAATATATCTTGTCAAATGTGTAAGTTGTCCATACAAGAACTTGATTCCGATCGTTCAGTTCGTATGGCAGCTATATGTTATAGTAACCCGTTCTGAACAATTTCTTCGGAGATTACACTGTTACCTTAAAAAATAATCTATACCAAATTTCGTGAATATATCTTGTCAAATGTGAAAGTTTTCCATACAAGAACTTGATTCCGATCGTTCAGTTTGTATGGCAGCTATATGCTATAGTTAACCGATCTGAGCAATTTCTTCAGAGATTACATTGTTGCCTTAGAAAATAATATAAACCAAATTTCGTGAATATATCTTGTCAAATGTGAAAGTTTTCCATACAAGAACTTGATTCCGATCGTTCAGTTTGTATGGTAGCTATATGCTATAGTTAACCGATCTGAACAATTTCTTCGGAGATTACATTGTTGCCTTAGAAAATAATATAAACCAAATTTTGTGAATATATCTTGTCAAATGTGAAAGTTTTCCATACAAGAACTTGATTCCGATCGTTCAGTTTGTATGGTAGCTATATGCTATAGTTAACCGATCTGAACAATTTCTTCGGAGATTACATTGTTGCCTTAGAAAATAATATAAACCAAATTTCGTGAATATATCTTGTCAAATGTGAAAGTTTTCCATACAAGAACTTGATTCCGATCGTTCAGTTTGTATGATAGCTATATGCTATAGTTAACCGATCTGAACAATTTCTTCGGAGATTACATTGTTGCCTTAGAAAATAATATGAACCAAATTTCGTGAATATATCTTGTCAAATGTGAAAGTTTTCCATACAAGAACTTGATTCCGATCGTTCAGTTTGTATGGCAGCTATATGTTATAGTTAACCGATCTGAACAATTTTCTCGGATATTACATTTTTTTCCTACAAAATAATCTATACCAAATTTGGTGATGATACATTGTCAAATGCGAAAGTTTTCCATATGAGAACTTGATTCCGATCGTTCAGTTTATATGGCAGCTATACGCTATAGTGGTCCGATATCGGCCGTTCCGACAAATGAGCAGCTTCTTGAAGAGAAAATGACGTTTGCAAAATTTCAAAAGGATATCTTAAAAACTGAGGGACTAGTTCGTATATATGTATACAGACAGACGGACAGACGGACAGACAGACGGACATGGCTAAATCGACTCAGCTCAACATCCTGATCATTTATATATATACTTCATAGGGTCTCCGACGCTTCCTTCTGGGTGTTACAAACATCGTGACAAAGTTAATATACCCTGTTCAGGGTATAAAAAATCGAAAATTTCTGGAAAAAAATATTTTAAGATCGGCCGTTGTGACATGGATCCCTCCGAAAAACGATAAAAAATATTTCCAATACATAGCAAGGTTATATATAGCCACAAAACGCTTGAACCAACTTTATTATTTAAGTTCGTCACGAAATTTGTGACACCCAGAACAAACATCAGAGGTCTTCCTTTTACGTGGATTGAGACTAGACGTTCATACGCTGGGGTGAAGGCCGGAACTCGACGGCGGGACATCTCTCTTACCACTAATCCCCACCGGACTTGAATTCCTTTATATGGCCCCTGTAGTAAATTCCACAAGGACCTACTCGCCTCAGTCCTTCTCGCCTCCATCGCACTTCTGGGCGGCGGAGAATTCAGCTTTTGTTCTTACGAAGACATCAACCAGAAGAACCGCATCTTCCCAATTAAGGGACCGGACATTCCAGGTGCAAGCCTTTAAATCGTAAATCTCAACACGCTTGCAGTGTTCGTCATCAAAAGAGAGGTCTCTCATCCGAGGCTGCTTTGAGGTATGTTTTTTACATGACGGGTCCCAAAATTAACGCACAACCCTGGCAACAGATGATTCGTCTTCTAACTATAGCTCGCCATCAAACGGATGTTCTTTGGCTACCCAGAGGATACTTGGTCTAAGACCGTATGTTGTGAGTTGCTTGAGCCGAATGTAAAAGTATCGTTTTTGGCCATTCCCAAGTGAATGGCGATCAGAGAACTTTTCTCACTTGCGTGAACTTCTAACATGTCTCCATCCTGCATCTATCCTCTTTTGTTATTATTATTATTTATTACAGCAATTTTTCCACCACCACCACTAAGTGATAAACAGCAGACCACCCTTCTGTGTCATAAAAGTTCAAACAGTTCATTTATTTCTGACCGAAAACCACCATCTGAAGTTCAATAACCTCTGTGCGGTTTTCGCTCACGACGCCCATGAAAAATTTTTCCAAAAAAATTGCTTCTAAAAAATAATTAAAGAAACGTGTACAAGCAGCTGTTTCTGTTCATAAAATAAAGGGGTAAGGAATTATGCGCACAAGTACTATAAACTGAAACAGAAACCACATTGAAAATACACATACAAACATGCATGCCCGTAAAAGCCCCTATTTTATATATACCTACATAATATATATGTTTGTAGTCGTATAAATGCTCCAGCAGCACAGCATGAAGCAGAATTTTTAACCAAATCTGTTCTGCACACGCGCGTGTCCTACACAAAAAACGGTAATCTAATTATATACAAAGGAGCGAAAATATATACATATAATTAAGCTGCCAGTACTTAAATACATTGTCTTAATATCTTTCGTCAAATATACAAATCCACAAGCCTACATAGCGTAATGCTGGCATAAATGCAGCATACTTTTGTGCGCGCACGGCTTCTCAATGGCAAGTCAATGATAGCAAAAGGTTAAGTTTAATGAGTCGTACAAAACGCAGAATGCAAATACCAAAATAGAAAGAAAACAATTAGTTTTAATAACCGGCTCATTCAAGTTTCTTACGAACCTTGAAATCTGACACAAAAGTATTTTTTTGGAATGGAGAGAAGAGGACAGATTTTTAGGATGAACAAAAATGGGTGAACAAGTGCAAGTAAAGCGTGGCATTTGTGCAGATTAAAGCAATGCCATGGTGTGTGTTATGATTTTGATAATAGAGAGTATTTTGTGAATTTAAGTCAGTCAACCTACCTGCATATGGAGAGGATTCTTTAAGCAGTAAGGAATTGAATTATACAGTCGGATTGATTCCTGACTTGCTTACGAACAGGTTAAAGTGTTAGTAAAAACATGTTATGTATCATAATTCATTCGAAGATCAACCGAAGAAAACAGTACTTTTCAGCTATTATCTAGGTTAATTTAAGGTTAGGTTAGGTAAATAGGATTTCTCATGAAGCCATGAATAATGCCACTTGGACAGATGGAGATGCTTCTAAGATATAATAGGGTAATATCCAGAACTCCTAGCTATTGATCAAAAAGATCTACCTATAGGACCATTCCCACGACGGTGGCATCTACATAATCGGAACGGACCCGGATTTTTTTACTGGATAAAGACTGTCAACTAGAAAGAATTATGGCGCTACAACAACAACCCACCTATGGGATGACTAAAATCAATTCCAGACGATTCGCGGTGTTCCTAAAAAGTATGGCAACGGAGATGCTTCAACATAAGTCTGTCGAAAGCAGAACAATGGAGGAGAAGGTAAGTATATGTTTCCTCATTGCAACTTTGATACCACATGAGTGCCAATGGAACAGTGTCCATTTAGGACGTCTATCCTTACGACTATGTGAGCTTTGCTAAGCGATGGCATGTTAATGAACCCCACAAGTAGTGGCTTTTGGCCAACGCTTGCTGAGCTCGCGGCAATTTTTAATATGCAGCTAGTGAACTCATGCACTCCTTGACTAACTTTGAGCTGTCATCGAGGTCAAGGCCTGTATTTAATCTCTGATATCGGAGTGAATGCATATCTCTCTAAAAGAATCTGCAGTTAAAAAAAGTATAGCTGTTGATAACTTGTTGACTGCCACTTTGGATTGATGGAAACTACGGTGATCTGATAGTCCAAAAAGAAGATTGATTGAGAGCTCACGACAGAAAACTCCCGCTAAAACCTTCCACATAAGCTTAGATCCATTCGTGAAACAGCTCACAGTACCTCTTCTTCAGCGACTTCACCCGCTAGAAGTAGGATCCGCAACGCAGTGGTTCAAGTTATTAAGGGATGCAGACGATGTAAGACAGTATTTCGGCATGTTCTTCTCTGGGACCCTTAATGTATTCAGTTTCCCGAAGTCTAATACCCTCCTTCTCAGCAATAAATGTACCGGTTATATCCATGGATGTTATCTATATGTAGAATTATATTAAGTGCCATTAATGGTGTTGTACATAGAACGTAGTCTTTCATCATCTAGTCTTTCAACGGAGTGGAGGTCTTTCTTTTTCTCCAGTTTCTCCGACGGATACTGCGTCGAATACTTTCAGAGCTGAAGTGTTTTCATCCATTCGGACGACATAGCCTAGCCTGTATAACAGCTGTGTCTGCCAATATACATAACGTCTTCAAAAACAGATATATATTCTCACTTACTACCAACTCTTTCATCTACAATGTAGTATAGCCTTATTCATTGAACTCGTGCCTTTAATGAACCGCAGCATTCACTTTCGCCTGCCATATTTCAAAGGAGATTTCCGCTTTTATATTAAAGCCAATCAAAAAGGATTTACCGAAATTTGTCAGTTTTTTAATTTATTCTTTTGTTTAAAGATAATCGCAATCTCAATTCCTTTCATCTACCAGACATGTGGCTGACAATTACCAACACCAAAGAACAATGAAAAATCCGTTGCATTTTCACTTTACTCAACGATAACATTTTATCATTACATATAAGTAGTATATATAAAGAACAGTGGCCTAAATGAGATTGGGATTCGACTAAAAATGATTTTTCAAAAATCGTTACGAAATTATTGGTTGGTTTATAGCAGGTTCATAAAGCGAGACTCGAGACCTTAGACGTCAGCATGATCTTACTTCTATTTTAACTGTAAAGATGATGAATCAGCGGAAAGTAATCGGTTGGCCGACGAACCTGTATTTGCTTTTGCCTCGAGAAGACAGAACTGCATCAAACGTGATTATAATGATACGCCCATTTTTCACGATATCTTCTTCAATAATATGATATGGCATGGTAGCGAACGCGAGGTTTATATACTTCTTCTTAACCTCTTAACTATGGGGGTCTAGATATACATGGCCATCGGTTCGAACTATCTGACTTTAAAAGATTCTTAAACTTCGGTCGGTTCGGTTCGGTCCAAGGAACCCATACTACTTAGTACCTAAATTGCAGTAAAGTCGCACTTAAACGGGTCTTGTACCACTAAGTTACTAATGAGCGAGAAACTCATAAAACCCTCCCAGGTTAGTAAGGTCTGGCACCACCTAACAAGCGAGAAACTCATAAAAACCTCCGAGGTTAGTAAGATCTTGTACCTGTAAACAACTAACGCGTGAAAAACCCATAAAAAACTTTCAAGTGAATTGAAAATCTGATACCTTTTGAAATTTCAAACCATCGGTCCCAAATTGACGTTGCTTAACACAATTTGCGTTGAATTAGCACTTAACCAAGGAGTTTAAACGATAGGCCACAGTACCTGTCAGTGGCAGGCCACACATCAGTATGCCTCACATCCGCTGACTTGACTCTCTTCAGGCCACAACTACCACTCAGTGCACTTCATTGAACGCCGCGGCAACGTTCTGCCATCATTTTCTTTAAATATTAAAATAAAAGGAACAATGCAGGCTGTTCGTTTTCTCGTTTCCTCGCTTCCAATGGCAATGATTTATTCGGGCGTTGCAATCATGTTGCAAATTGCGGCATTTCCAACCCGACCCGAACCACCAGCCGCCGCCACAGAGTGTGCCAAGCATCAAGCATTGGCATCGTCAGTGACGCTCTTCAGCTTAAGAACACACTTAAGGATCTGCGTTTGACTGCCGTTACCAACGCGCCTGCCACCGTTACAGCGCTCCGACCGGATAGAGCGCGGATGCAACGGTGCGAACGCGAGTGCGAGGCTGTGTTGCAATGATGCGGGCGGCGCTGGCACTGCAGCAGTCTTGCTAAATCAAGTGGGCGTCGAGTAAATGACGCACGAAAATAATAAAAGAATGCAAACGCTGTGTTGATGTTGAATGGGAAAAAGGAGCGAAAAGGTGGCAGGCAAATCGTAGTGATAGCAGAAGGAATTTCAATAAATGTTTTTCACACCCACACACGCACACACCACACACACACACACATCTTTGAGCGTGGCGTAAGCCCGCTACACGCCTAGTGAAAGGAAATAAGAAACGCTGACGCGTAATGCAAAACTACGCAATGCAACCAAATGAAAAGTAAACTGGCGAATTTTAATATCAAAGATTGTTGAAATTTCTTTCACTTGCTCTCCTTTCTTTTTATTCCAGTTTTTTTTTTTTTGTGCGCTCGAATTTTAAATGCGCATTATACATACGTTTATCTTAGCAGCGTGCAGCGTGTGCGCGTATTCTTTATACTCTTTACTTTTGCCGTTATTTAAGTGGCTCCCCAACCGTGCAGTTCTTTAAAGTGGATAACGGTTGGTGGTTGATGTCTAGTTGATGGTTGCCGTTCGATCAAGAAAATTGAGGGGTGCTTATGCAACTACCGTTAGTTGTGCCTAATATTCCATTCGCTGCTAATTCAAGAACTCACAAATTTTCGCTATTTCGGCAGCAGAGCGCAGTCTCACTTGCATATTTTAACTTCACTTCTACTTGCAACATAGTAGGTTGGGTTCTATGACTCATTTTCGAGACGGAGCTCCCCAAAGGACAGCTAAAGACATCTTACTGGTCCCAAAGCTCATACAGATTTTTTAGTAAATAGAAATCTTAAAATTTTTGTATCATATTTTTTAGGATGTTTCTATCATTTTGAAGGTAATTTTATAAATCCACTTTTATACAAGTCTCTATTGGCAAAAAACTAGAACCCTCGATTTTCATAAGCTTTCCATGAGGCGAAATTTTCACCAGCAAAGTTATTCACCACAGACAGGAACAGGAACTTAGTACCAGTGCAGACAACATTTATGGTTGATGCATAACAACCTCCTAACAAAGCTCATGGAACTTTATCCGAGTCACTATCATGGTGTGACCTGACGTTGTCCTGCGGAAATATAATTTCGGACCGTTTGGTCAAAGCTAGCCGCTTCTGGGCGATTGATTCCTTCAGACGATCTAATTGTTGACAGTATAGAATTAATAGTTGATCGTAGGGAAGCGGCTCATACCAGATGATTCATTGCCAGTCTCATTTAACACTTTGCAAAACCTTAACAGTTGCCAATCTTAGCTTGGCCACCGTTTGCAACGGCTCTTTGCAACACATCCTCACCAATTATTGCTTGATGTTGTCGAAAGTGATCACTTCGCTTCAGTTATGGATCGACTTTGATGCGATTCCCAGAACGAAATTCGATCCATAAGATATTTTTGCGCTAACTTGTGTGGCGTCCATTGATTGATTGATTGATTAATAGCCAAAGAATGAACCGCGTCCTTAGGTCTATTATGCTCTATCTTAAATGACACAGACTCCCACCAGCACCAGCATATTAAGAAAGTCTGCTGGGTGCTAGCGAAGCGATGTGATTCCTATCTGAAAACAAGGATCCAAAGCCCTTTAACCTGTCTCTGCAGACTGCTTATGCAATCAACTAGAAGGTGCTCGGATTCTTCAACTTGCAGTGGCCAGTGTGCGACCAGTATGAGTTTGTCCCAAAGGAGGATGATTTCATATTTAAACCTGCTTAGGTTGTAACCCCTCATTAGCAACTTGGCTTGGCGTATGTCTTGTAGTTTTTTCAAATACCTATCTCTGCCCACTCCTTCTTTCTTGCAGAGCAATTCCAGTTCTTTCTAACCTTTGTGACCGGGCTTCCAGATAAGGCTATTCAGCCGTTCTCTACACTCCTGCACCAGTAACGATTTGATCTCGTAGGAGGAAATTGCTTTAAGTGCCGCTTGACTATGGCTAAGGACGGCTAAATGTTCGTTGTGACAGTTGCGTTGGAGGTTTACCTCTAAATGCCGACTTTTGGCAAAGACTTCTGCCTGAAAAATGCTCGGAAAACTTCTTAGAGATATGGAGAGTTTGATGCTTGGTGCTGTGACTTCTGCACCAATTCGCTCCGACGTTTTCGAGCTGTCTGTGCACCACTTGACTGTACTATCCCTAAGCAGTAGCTCGAGGGTGGAATCATTCCATTCAGCTATACTGCCAAGGGTAACTTTGAATTTTGTGGTGAAGCTTCTAAACTTGAACTTCTTGGTGAAGTTTACCTTTAAGGTAATACTGTTCCTCGGTATTGCACCACTTTTTCATCCGCTAGGAAGAGATTACATTACCTCTGCCATTCCCTTCTGCTGTCTTTTGTAGCAGGCTGTGTTTGGCTGCCTGACCGATTACTAGGTGAAGTGGTGTGAGCTCAGCATGACTTCAAGTGCTGTCGACGGTCAGGTCCGCATCGCAACCGACATTCAAATACAAGCGAGACGTTGCAGCTTCTATATTTGCAGCCCTACAGTAGTCTGTGAAGCGTTTTGGCACCCATACATTAAATGGTTCTATCTATGGTTGAGAAGAGCTTTCAAAAATGTATTACGGCGTTTTATTTCAACTCCATATACTTCACTCCAATGTCTGAAGGTTCTTGATAGTCAAAAGGGAACATGAAACAAATTTGACCTTACTATGTAGAGGAGGATGGGACAATAGCGAGTTAAAATCCACACATTTGGAAAAATGCGACCTTTTCTGAGTACTAAGAGCTCACTAGACTTCTTGAGGTTTATTTCGGTTCAGACGAACTGCTTCCCTTCTAATATTATCATAGGCAAAAGTGTCTATCATTATAAGCTCAAAAGCTTTAGAATTTTCTGTTATTCCTGTGAGATCAGGCACCCATAAAATTTCTATAAGAAAACAGTTCAATGGCATTGGCAGCAGCCTTCAGTTCCAGTTAAACATCGAGCGTAATTCTTTGTCTTATATTAGGACTGTTGGAACTATAAATTTGCTAACACTTAACGTACTGAAAGCCTTCAAGTCGGACGGCATGCCTCAATAAAGTTGACAAAAACAATTGCAACTATTTAGAAAGCGTTTCCGCACCTTTAAACTGAGACTATTGAATTTAATCCGCTCACTGACAATTCCATTCAATTTCACAGTAACATTTAGATAATTCACCAAAAATCCAAATGAGATGAACGAATGAATTCAAACGTCGCGCTTGTCAAATCGTCTAGCGTCTAGACCAGTAAAGGGGCCACGCCGTCATGCTGCTTCCTGCCATTGTCACGGCTGTGATGGCGAATTCCTGCGGTTTTGTTGAAGTTTTTCTAGCTGACGGTTTTTCCTTTTGCCTCACCCTTACCCTGCTGTACGAAACTATAATGATGTCACATTGTCGGAGCGAGCCACCGCACACAAGCAAATCCCTGCCGCGGTTACCCAAACACAGCGCAGCCCTAACAGTTCGTTAGCTTTGTATGGGTTCAACTTAAACCACAGTGCCAAAGTGTCACAAAGTTGTCAACATTGCAGAATTGTTGTAATTGTTGCATCGCACATTGCAATTGTACAAATTCGCCACAGTTCCGAGTCGCAGCACTCAGCGCCGAGCACAATTTCTTGCAATTTGTTTGCAAACTTCAACTTTTCGTAATTCTTTCCCTTCCTTTTGTGCATATTTAAAAGCCATCATTAAATTACACTTGTTGCACTTGTTGCATGACGGCGGTGAGTATGTGTTTGCTGGCAACTGCAACTGGCAGCTTGCTCACAAGCATATTAACAGCGAAATATGCGCTGTTGGCAAAATAATTCATTTACCACAGCAACAGGCCAAACTGTCACTTTTTGACTGCCAACCGCATGCCGTGGCGGAAGCGTACGGCGGCGTGTGCAGGCGGCGGTTTCAGATGAAAATGGGCGAATGGCCAAGCAACTGTTGATTCTTTGCCATTTCTGATACTGTTGCATGCCCGGAAATGACACACACATAAATATTTATATTATTATTTCTGGCGAAATGCCAAGGTGCAAACAGCACGAGCGGAATGCGCACTCACACACACAGATTGCCAGCGCCAACAACAACTTGCACTTTTTATTGGCTCCAAATCCCTACAGTAACGAACTCTAATGACACTTTAAATGGCGAACAGTGAATAAGCCATAAAACTATATTAGTTAAGTGAGTTCGAGGGTAAACTTACATGACCATTGCTTGTGGCATTCCAAAGTTTTTATTTGATCAACAAAGCATGGCAGGATAATGCGATTAAAATTTGACTGCCAGCAAATCACTTTTATACTACTTTTACTGCTCGATTTTACCAAACATATAATAGTGTACAACACTCGGTTGGATATGTAACTAAATAAAATCCGTGGTTCATCTGTCCGTCTGCATATTAGGTTGTCCCTCTGTACATGAGCGAACTAGTCCCCGCAAAACTAATATGGGTGTGTAAATTGACGTTGAACAATGTCAAAATGTCCGGGAGGATCGAAAAGGACCTCTCTGGGGAGGTCGATATCAAACGATATTTCAAGTAAGACGACGACCTATCGTGCGACTTCTTCAACCTACTGCTGGATTATTTTCTACTTCAAACCGCAGATCAGAAAATAGACGGTACAGTATTCTACAAGGGTGTACAACTGCTGACGTTCGCCGATGACATCGATATCATTGGCTTCAACAACTGCGCCGTTAGTTCCACTTTCTCCCTGCAGAACCAAGAAACGAAGCAAATGGGACTAGTAGTAAACGACGGCAAAACGAAATATCTCTGGTCATCAAACAATCAGTCATCACACCCTCAACTTGAGACCCAGGTCACTCTTGTCAGCTATAACTTCGAGGTCGTAGATGACTTCGTCTTTTTTTGGAACCAGCATTAACAGCAACAACAACGTCAGTCTCGCAATACAACGACGAATAACTCTTGCTAATAGGGGCTACTTCGGACTGATTAAAGTAAAGTCCTCTCTTGACGAACAAGTTCTACAAGTCACTCATCATCCCCGTCCTGCTATATGCTGCAAAGGCATGGACGATGATAATATCTATTTAGTTGGTCTTACGAGTTTCCGATGAAAAGATTATGTGGAAGATTTATCTTCCCCTGCGTATTGGCTGCGGCAAATACCGCAGTCTATGGAACGATGAGCTGTATGACATATACAATGGCT
This sequence comes from Bactrocera correcta, assembly GCA_027475135.1. Lineage (NCBI taxonomy): Eukaryota > Metazoa > Arthropoda > Insecta > Diptera > Tephritidae > Bactrocera > Bactrocera correcta. The sequence continues at coordinate 29,094 of JAPZAG010000254.1, read as the reverse complement.
TTAATTCAGCGAATTAAGAGACAGCGGCTACGCTGACTAGCCCATGCCGCCCGAATGGATGAACACACTCCAGCTCTGAAAGTATTCGACGCTGTACCAGCCGGGGGAAGCAGAGTTAGAAAAAGACCTCTACTCCGTTGGAAATACCAGTGGAAAAGGGCCTGGCTATACTTGGAATCTCCAATTGGCGCCAAACAGCGAAAATGAAGAACGACTGACTGTTGTAAATTCGGCTATAACCGCGTAAGCGGTGTCTACGTCTATAAAGAAGAAGAAGAACTTAACGAATTTTCAGGAAACATGGAAGAGATCGGTGCTTTATTTTAATTTTGATAGAAACAGTCCAAAAAGCTGTTTGACTGCCAACGTTTCCGTTCCAGACGTTTTGATGCTCGTGCTCGATCACTAATATTTACGAACTCTCAATAATACAATTCAGTTTTCTGTAACTTACGATAACCTCGGTGAAAAATTATGCAATGATAATTGTAGTAACTTATAGCTTTATCTCGCTAAGCACGTTTCCTAACCTCTATTGTTGATCCTTTGCAAAAAAATATCAGTTCTAAATATTTTTCTTTTGCTCTGTATTTTTACTAATTTCTGGAAACTATTTGTTATCTTCCATATCTACTTATGAATAGCTTTTGCAATGAGTTCTAACGCAGTTTACCATAATTATCGATGATTACCTACAAGAAAAAAGGAAATTTACCATACTTTCCAGCTTAAGAAGAAATCCAATTGATATTCTCTGCAATTTTTACAATTTGGAATCCATAGAGATTATCGCTTTATAGCCTTGTATCCTTAGGACGGATAATCACGTGCTATGTGCCAATAAATTAATTATTTCCCATATTCTGGTATGCCAATAACATTATATTAATACAGCGAGAATACCTTGAGCAAGCGGACAAAACCATCGACAAGTCCGAGAAGTTTTCTTTCCATGTTGACCTTATGTTTCTAACTCAGTTAGCCCTGAATCCCAACGTTTGATCTAGTAGCGTACACAAATTATTTTGCAATTTCCATCCAACCGTTTGCGACGAACACAGCTCGCATTCGCTCTCATTACTTTAAGTCTGATTTATTTTTATTCAAAATGTTTTGATAAAAGAAAAGTACCCAAATATTACCAACAGGGAAATGGCGAATCGACAACGGTAATTATACCTTATCTTCAGCAAACAAATTCCTCGGAATCTTTTTTTGAAACTTTGAAAAAAAAAATCTAAATATCATTTCAGAACTCTTTAAAATCGACAAGCTTCCATTGACGGTCATTCAACTCTCTACCGCTTATGTAATTGTATCAATCCTTCTACTCATCATTTATGCAAACTATCGTTCACTGCAACCACCCCCTTGTTGTACACGTATAATAATTGGCGTCTTTTCATCAAAACATAACTTTCTAACTTGCATAAAAGCTTAGTCACAGTCGAAAATGCAACAAAAACGCAACAGAAAATTTGGAAAGAGCACTCGTTTTCATAAATATACATATGTATGTACTCGTATGTAATGTATGGTATGTCTCTGAGCACACAGAGATGCTTGAAAGTTGATAGCCACATTCAAGAAACATTCCATTGCAGGGATTCATAGCATTGAAATGACATATTTTGTGATCATAAAATAAATTTTTCGAATCTTTTGGTATAAATTAATTATATTAAATAACAAAATTTTGATTCCTTTGTCTTTATATAAAATTTGGATAATATTTGAAAGCAAAAACTTTTCAAGATGGGTCTTCTTGTGAGATGAAAACATATATTTCTTAAAAAGCACAAACACATAGAAGAAATATAGAAGAAAATTTATGATTTTTGTGCATGTTCGGCTTCTGAAAGGTGTTTTTTGGCTTTCCAACAATAATTTTTCAACATTCCTGCACTCCGTTTCCCTTTATGGAAATGTCATGACAGAACTTCCATCGCCTTGTTCGTGTGACAAAAACTGCGTTTGCCATTGCTCTTAAATTAAAAATTAAATATTTTTTATTTTCAGCATTTACGAAAAAGCAAAATACTTCTTGGAAATAGGGAACCTAACCTGAAATCTGATAAATGATTGGGTCTCCTTGCTCAATGTGATGAAAATCGGTTAGGTACACAGAAAATAATTGAGGGGCTTGCACTGCGACCTATAGTCTAATGTGCTCTCTCCTATATCCCACATCGAAACAAACATCCAGCACTATGAATAATTCCAAGATATTTCTGGCGCGATAGAGATGTTGCGAACCCTGTCCACGTAGGTAGGTCCTAGGACCTTAAGGCTGTTTCTACAAATTGCTGGGCAATCTAGAATCAGGTGTTGTGGAGTTTCCTCTTCCATATTGCTAAATCAGCAGTTTGCGCAAGAGACTATGCCCACTAGGGTGATGCAAAAAAATTTTTTTTTTTTGATTGATACTCAAAAAAAAAGGTTCCCAGACACCTCTAAGAAAGCCTCTCCAAATATGAGTTTTAATTGTAACGGGAAGGTCCTCCTACTTACAGTTTTCTATTTTTTCTTATTATCAGATTGAAAAATGTATATCTCGCTCCCAACTACTTGAAAAAATATCTTGTTCCTTAGATTTTGTATCACGTTCGACAAGTGTTTCTTCAGCCTGCAGTGCCCAGTGTAAAGCGCGACAAGGAGAAGAAAGAAGATTGATCATGGCTCTAAAACTTGCTAGGTTGTAACTTCTCAGTAGTAACTTGGTGTGGGGCATTCTTGTTGTTACTGCCGATGCTGTTCTCTCTCCATTCTTCCCTCCGTGCAGAGGAGCTCTTTTATGATGTGGGAATTAATAGAAGTGGCCCAGTGTCCACCAGCTCATTTCCCGCCAACCCTTCTATGCCCTGGCACCCAAATCAGGTGCACACGGTTGCAAACTTATTGTTGGTTCCTCCTCTAATAGTGATTTGACTGCATAAGTTGAGATCGCTTTTAGTGCCGCTTGACTATGGTTGAGTATAGCTATACGCTGGTTGTGATGGTTGCGTTGGAGATCGATTTCTGCACACTTACTAATAGCGAAGACTTTTGCTTTAAAGATGCTCGGAAAACATTGGTATGGATAGTTTGGCATGCAGTCCCGCAATGCCTGCTCCAATTTTTTCCGGTGTTTTCAAGCACTCAGCATATCAATGAATAGTGCTGCCTTTCAGTAGCGTATCTGGTGTGGAATTACTCTACTCCGCCTTACTGTCTAGAGTAACTAAAATCGTATAACTTCGAACTTCAAATATATTTTTACTGTTAGCAGCTATATTAAGTTATATTTTATCTGTCTTAAAAAGCTTTTCCTTTTAAGATTTAATATTCACTCGTCCAAAAAACCAACATTAATGCAACTATGGGTAGTCCGTTACTCGTGGAATGTACCTTCAATATGGTATACCCCTAACAACACAGCACAAAGTGATTTCGAGTAAGATTTGTTTGCTTTTCGGCACTTCTATGCACTCACATTTCACTCATTCAAGTTAACAACATCAACTGCGACAACAGCATGGGTTGCAAAGCAACTGCAATTCCTTGAAAGTTGAAGTTGTCAACATTGCAACACACTTTATTACAGCAGTAACTGTAGCATTCTAAGCCACGACACGACCATAATAACCAATAGCCATGCAACAATGCTGAAAGCAACAAATATGCGCATGTATGTGTGTATATGTAAGTGTGTCGCAACAAACTATGTGCAAGCAGTGAAGGTACCTGCCACAACTCTTGCATATAAGCAAATATGTGGCGAGTCGTTACAAAGAAACACGCACCGACTGACAAGCGGCAAAAACCTTCTCTCCCTTCCAAGTACATGCTGCGTGCAACATGCGTTTCAATACACGAAAATGTCTTTTGCGAGTATAAATTTTGTTCGTACTTAATGTCCACTGCATATACATTGGGGCACACCGCTGCCACACTTGTGCGTAATGGGGCCATGGGCGGATGACAGCACCTTCGGCCACCCATTGTCAAGTCAACAACAAGTACAAGTGCACATTGGACACAGCGGCACCATTGGCATGCCACATGGCGTTTGCCACTGTCATAGCGCTGCACGCCTCATTGCCGCACACTGCTTGCCACACGCCACACTGACCTCAGGTCTGTCCGGACATGCGATAGCAGTCAGTTGAGTTGCCCAGCAAACTTCGCACACAGTGTTCGCCCGCCTCAAACGGTCAGCCGTTGCATTGTTGCAGCACACAGCGTGTTGGTCGGTTGCCTTTGTTGCACATAAAATCCATCAATGCAGAATTCGCTACCGATTTCTCGTTCGTTCCATCGTCTCCACTGCAGCCTGCGACAGCTGCTGCTTTCAATTTTGCCATCTGTCATCGCTGCTACGTATTGACGCTGCCAGTGTTGTTGCTCTGCGGCTGTACATATGTATGCCACTTTTGTTGTTGTTTTGTTGCTATTGTTTGCATTGCCACACAGTAGCTTGTTGCTGGCCGGGCAGAGTGGCGCTGAGTGGCGTTGTGACTGCTGTATATTGCCGAAATGAACCGCAGAAAGTACACAGGCATGTTTGTTGTTGCAATGTTTTACGGCCAGCCGACGTCGCTCAAGCAACCGGATTTACCTCAAAATTTAAATAACTAGATTTCATTCAATCTCCTTTGGAATTCGTACGCACACAACTCTGCGCTGGCGCGTGTGTGTGTGTATGTGTGTAGCAAGTCACACAAGTGCATCGACAAGAGATCGTTCAACAGAAGAGCTAAAATTTGAATTTTTTCCTCCTCCATAAGCATGCGTAGCCCTGATAAGCCAGTGGGGACGCCGAGCTTCTCAGGTGCCTTTACCAAAGTCCATATACATATATGTACATATGTATGTGTGTGTGCATTAGAGTTGTTAAATTCATTTTTCTTTGCAATGACTCAAATGAATCTTGTTTGCACTTGCAACAAAGCGTAGTATTGCAATGTTTATTGTGCATGTCAACTACCCTCCGCATTTGAGCCATTCATATGTGGCATCTGCTTGTCAAAATTGGCATGCTGCAACTGAAATATTGCACCACTTTACCTCGGTATTCGATGCTACTTTCAAGCACATACAAATACAAACACAAACACACATATAAACTTGCATAAATGCTAAATTGCTGTGCAACAACAAATAAATATCTTCTTTGCTTGCCACAGAATGACCATAAAGACAATGAATTTTAGCACGTAATTCGAGATTGGCAGCAAAGTCATTCCGTTAACATACAAAACCACATACATATGTGTATGATTTTGAGCATGATAAAAAGGAAACATTTTCAACAATCTGAAAAAGCCGAAAGCCATCTCGAATATTCTCCAGAAATGAAGGAAAATGGAAAGAGTAAATGTCAGTTCACTTTTCACTTTATTCCTGTAGATAATTTTAGTATCTTCTTCATGAAAGTCTGTTTTTACCCGGTAATATCAGTTATGCACATAAATCATAATCAGGAATTTAAGCGAAAATTCTTTTCCGACTACAATCGTTGAGAATAACAAGTGATTGGACAGTTAAGGTAATAAATAGAACGCTTTCAGCAAATGAAAAAAAAAAAAAAAAAAAAGTTGAGCGACGTATTCTCCAAAAGACAACCTGACCAAAATTTTTTAGCTGTGTGGGGATCGGATTCTCATACCAAATCCCACTATTGTTAGGAAAAGGTGGTCATATGCTATACCCAAATTAACCCACATATGGTAAATAAAAATCTATATATCACATATTCAGTATTATATGTATATTCTTCTTCTTCTTCTTAATTGGCGTTAGCACCGCTTACGCGATTATAGCCGAGTCAACAACAGCGCGTCAGTCGTTTCTTCTTTTCGCTAAGCGGCGCCAATTTGATATCCCAAGCGAAGCCAAGTCCTTCTCCACTTGGTCCTTCCAACGGAGTGGAGGTCTTCCTCTTTCTCTACTTCCTCCGGCGGGTATTGCGTCGAATACTTTCAGAGCTGGAGTGTTTTCGTCCATCCGGGCAACATGACCTAGCCAGCGTAGCCGCTGTATTTTAATTCACTGAACTATGTCAATGTCGTCGTACATCTCATACAGCTCATCGTTCCATCGAATGCGATATTCACTGTGGCCAATGCGCAAAGGACAGTAAATCTTTCGCAGAACCTTTCTGTCGAAAACTCTTAAGGTCAACTCATCAGTTGTTGTCATTTTGTCATTTTGTTTGTCGAGAGAGGACTTGACTTTTCAATTGCCTACTCAGTCCAAAGTAGCACATGTTGGCAAGAGTAATCCTGCGTTGGGTTTTCAGGCTGACATTGTTGGTGGTGTTAATACTGGTTCCTAGATAGACGAAATTGTCTACAACTTAAAAGTTATGACTGTCAACAGTGACGTGAGTGCCAAGTCGCGAGTGCGACGACTGTTTGTTTGATGACAGGAAATATTTCTCGTTCACTGCCAGACCCATTTGTTTTGCTTCGACGCGGGAGTTAAGGCCGATGATATCAATATAATCGGCATTTGCCAGCAGTTGTACACTCTTATAGAAGATGGTATCTTCTCTATTTAGTTCTGCAGCTCGAACTATTTTCTCCAGAAGCAGGTTGAAAAAGTCGCACAATAAGGAATCGCCTTGTCTGAAAGAGGTCCTTCCCGATCCTGACGGAGCGTTGGGTGTTGCTCAACGTCAGTTTACACAGCCGTATCAGTTTTGCGACGTATGCCTTACACCATACAATATTTTCAAACTTCCCACTTTATACCGTATACATTGTGAGAAAATATTGGCTGTATTTTGTAAATGAAACGCAAAATATTTAATTATTCATCAATAATCATTATTTTGTCGCCTTTAAAGTAACCCACACCAGATGTAATACACTTATGCCAACGATTTTTCCAGTCCTTGAAACACTTTTCACAAGAACTTTTAAGGATAGTCTTCACGGAGCGCCAATATTAGTTTGGGAAACAAGAAAAATTTCCACAGAGCCAAATCAGGTGAATACGGTGGTTGTTCGATGGTTGATCGATAGTAGTCATTGTGTGTTTAGCTCTAAATTCGATCACAATCGTGGCTTGATGCGATGGTGCATTATCATCGTGTAAAATCCATGAATTGTTCTTCCACAATTCCGTTCGTTTCCGACAGATGTTTTCACGGAAACGCCTTAATACGGTCAACTAGAACTCCTTATGGACCGTCTGTCCCTCCGAAACAAATTCATGATACACCAAACCATGAATATCGAAAAAACAATGAGCATCACCTTGATTTTTGAGCGACTTTGGTGTTTTTTTGTTTGATTTCCGTTAGTTCTCTTCCCTCCATTCCGATGATTGTTGACTTGTTTGCTTGTTAAACTCATAATGTCTTATCGGCAGTTATAATGCTCTCCATGTATATGGAATCGAGATTCGTATGATTGATCATGTCTTTCCTACATTCGCAACGATTCCGGACACGAAATCCAAAATTTGATACAAATTCTTTGTATTGTAAATTTGTTCAATAGTGTGTTGCAAGCACTACTGAGATGTACCACGTAAGGGGTTAGGGGCAGTCAGAGGCACGAAAAAATTAAAATTTTCAGTAGGTATTGGTTTTGCAATTAAATCGTGTTATTTTACAAAAGTAGTAATATGGCATTATTTTATAATGTGTTGACTTGAAGTCACGAAAATTTCAAAAAAAAATTTAATTTCCAAAGTTATAGTTGTTTGTCTTGACCTAGTTCCAAAAAAAGGTACTTGCGGTGACAGTAAGTCCTTGGAGATTCATCTAAAATCAATCGGACAAAAAAAAAAAATAGTTTTGTAAATAGATAATCCTAGGACTGATCGAGGGATTTTATTTTTTATTATTTTTTCAAAATTAACAAAATGGCGGCCGCAGTAAATTTTTGGGAAAAAATCAACAGTTTATTCGTCTTAAAAAATCGAAATCCTTCGATCTGGCCCGAGCTTATTTTGTTATAAAAGCTGCTTAAATTTCTTTAAAATCTACCGAGCCGTTTTCAAGTTACAGTTGTCACCAATTCAAAAAACATAGTTTTGAGAAAAACGGATTTAAAAATTCACACTAGTGCTTTGAAGTGCCCGAGCTCTCTTTGTTATTTGTCGAATAACTCAAAAACTAATTATCGGATCAACGTAAAATTTTCAGAGAGTATTTTTAAGATATTACACTTAACGAAAATGCAAAAAAATAATAATAATTTTTTGAAAATTCTAGTAATTGGCATAGTAAATAAAGACAGTCCTACCAACTTTGCAAAATATATTTTTTTGAAATATCATTTACTCAGGAAATGTAGCTATAATTTCCGGGTGCTTTTTCTATTGGTCAATATATAAGATATCTTAGCAAACTTAAATGAGCGTAAATATACAAGACTATAGTTTAAGACCAAAAATATGTGAAATTGGCCTAAAATTAACCCGATACTTATATACTAGTTATATGTAATGGTTTTCGTTTTTTCAAGAAAACTAAAATTTACAAAATTGCTTGAATATACAGATGTTCTTGAGTGTGCCTGATTAATGCCAAAGGTTAGTGCAACCAGCGCAGTCCTTTTCTTCTTTCAATATACCCTACATAGTGATTTTCGGTTTCCCACATCTCTTGAAACCTTTTAGGTTAATGTGATATTTTAGTGAAATTAAATAGACAAGGTTTCTTAAACATTATTTTTTTTACTTTAATCTCTTTAAAAATAATTTAAGAATATGTCCCCAAAGTTTTAGATGCTAATTCGTAACATTTTCGAAGCTAGAAGGGAAATAGTGACCGAACGTCTAGCAGATATGTGTACACGCGATTGGGCAAAAAGCGAAAACTTTGATGCGCGATTTCTCGGTTTTCCATTTTTACGATAGAAAAAAAACTAAACGTCGCATGGAATGGGGCAAAGCTTATTATCTTTGGCCTTAAATTATCTTCCATTTAAACAAAAAAAAATTAAGAAAAGCCAAGGTTGAACATATTTTTAAACAACATCAATTAAAATTTTTTTTGGGCGAAAACCACTATCTTTTAACTTTTTAAAATTTCTTTTTTAATTTTAAATTTTTTTTTTTTGAATTTTTTAGTTTAACTAGAAGATAAATGATTAAAAAATATGAATTTCTTTGAATTTTTTGTTTCCGAAAGAAATTGTGACCTGCATCCTGCTCGCCGTCCGACAAATACACAAGTGAGATTCATGGGGCAATTGCTTCCCATAGGCATAATATCAAAGATTACAAATCCAAAAAAAAATTGTGAATGATGTTTAGATATATAACTAAAAACCCTAGAAATTTCGCTTGAACCACTTATTTTTTCCCTCCCGAAAAAATCCTCAAGAAAATCAATTTTTTGAAGCCTCTAAAGCAGGCTCTCCCCTGTATAAAATAAATTCCGAACGTTTTGCACATCAACTCAAAATATTCAATTTAGCACCAATTTAAAAGCTTTTATCAGTTATGTCTTATTTGAAGTTGATTTTAAATTTCGCTGATGGGAAGTAAAATATACAGGGTAGGCCATTTAAAGTTGACCCATTTGTTTCTAAAAAAAAAGAACAAAAGAAAACAATGTTTTTTGTTCATTTCAAAAATAATTTATTTTGGTCCAAGGGGATTTGTTTCAGCTAATATTTAAAAATTAGATCGCGTAAATGGGCACCTTTAGCTTTGACAGCTAAATGCACTCTTTTTTCGACATTTTCCATGACTTTGGCCAATGTTTCGGATGATATGGCGGCTGTTTCACGTCGAATGTTGGCTTTCAGTTGAGCTAAGGTCTTTGGCTTATTAGCGTATACCTTGGATTTCAAATAACCCCACAAATAAAAGTCTGGTGGCGTCAAATCTGGTGATCTCGGTGGCCAGTCAACATCACCATTTTTCGATATCAATCGCCCGGGGAAAAATGGTCGCAATAAATTGATTGTTGGTCGAGCTGTATGGCATGTAACCCCGTCCTGTTGAAACCAGAAGTTATCCATGTCATTTTCGCGAATAATGGGTATCACAAAATCCGTTATCATGGCTCGATAACGCTCACCATTGACTGTTGTCGTGGCTCCATCATCGTCTTCGAAAAAATACGGTCCGAAGATCATATTCGCGCAAACACCGCACCAAACTGTTACTTTTTGGTCGTAAAGAGGCTGTTCTTCAATTAATTGAGGATTTTCGGTGGCATAAAATCGGCAATTTTGCTTGTTTACGCCTCCATTCAACGAGAAATGTGCCTCGTCTGACATGATGAGTTTTCGCCAAAAGTCAAGTTCGTTTTCAGCCATTTCGATGGCCCATTTGCCAAAATTAAGGCGTCGCGGATAATCAGCTGGGTTTAGTTTTTGTGCCATTTGAATTTTATATGGAAACATCTTCAAATCTTTATGAATTATGCGTCGGAGAGTGGTGCGAGAGATGTCTAATTCCTGAGAGCGGCGATAACTCGATGTCGATGGAGTCTCCTCAATACTGGCTCGTACAGCTTCGATATTTTCATCAGAACGTCTTGTGCGTTGTCTGGATACATGACTGGCATTACTGAGATTACCGGTGTTCACAAATTTTGCGTATAAAGACTTAATTGTGTTCTTAACTGGAGCACCTTTCACTTTATTTTTTTTGCGAAACGCACGTTGAGTTAACACAATTGAAAAGTTATTTTGAATATAAAGCTGAACAATTTCAGCGCGTTTTTTTTGGAGTGTACTGTTCCATGGTATAAATTGTCTTCGAATGACGCTTCTAACGCGGTATGACATTAGCCGATTTGTCAGCGCTGTTAAAAGTTACAGCGTTGCCAGATGGGTCAACTTTAAATGGCCTACCCTGTAGTTATAAAACCAACTTAAATGTTCTCCAATATTAAGAGGCAAGAAGATAACAAATTTGATTTTTACTGTAATCATTTTACGATTTCGGCGTACAATGAAAGTTGAATTCTTTTGCTACAAGTACAATCAAGTTTAGTCTACACTGAAGGTATTTTCTGGTGTATAATCCTGGTAAGTGCTAGGAGTCTGAATAATACGAACTTAGCCCTTAGCCATTCCTTACTTTATAAACTCTCTCAACACCAAAAATCAAAAACTTATTACTACTATTAATGAGTAGAGGCAATGAAATTTAGGCGCTATGAATTGTTATGGTAAGACCCCGTCGACATTCTTTCCGATTGCAATTTTCGCGCAAAGCTAATCAAGTATAATTTAAGGATATTGAAGTAGAAGAGTTTCTAATAACGTCACTAAATTAGCATATGTGGTGACGTATGTATATGCCTAACATAAAATATGTGTACATACGACTGTTATTGACGCAGCGACATCTGGTGGTGGCAGTAAATCTTCTCGCAGCTTTGTTTGCTTGTGTATCGAATTGTTTTTTGCATAAATTGCATTCTATCCAGCTATTGCTGCTACACTCGCATTGCATAGTACGACGCGAAACTCGCGACTAGAGTCTTAAATTACAATGGGGAATACGAAACAAGAATAGAGGGGTGTTTTACACTTGCAACAGCAGAACAGAGCAGGCAAAAATGCAGATAAAGTAAACGTCAAATTCATGTATATGTGCAATATATATGCAGTTGCAAGACGGGCAAATACACCAAGGTATGGGAAATTTGTATTGCGTAGTTGTAGATCAGAGTTGCATATTTACATGCCCTGTTGGAATTGTTGACTAACTTGTGGAGGGGCATTTTTATAGTTGAATAAGTGTAAGCGAATATGATAGATGAATTTGAAATCCGTAATCTTATTCGAGCCGAGTCGAGTGTATGTGTTTTGAAGGGAGGTCTAAGGCTTGTTCCGTTTTCGAACCTACCTCTACGTGAAATGTCTAATTGAAACACCGGTCTAAAGAGCTTCATGAAGTTCGGGGAATCTTATTTAAATATTTGATTTTGATAAGAAAGTCTTACTTGAATCGAATATTTTTTTGAGCACCTTCAAAATATACCGACTTCTTTGCGGAGACTTCCTCTTTTAATAAAAACTTAAAAATTTTAAATTCATTTTTTCCCTCAAGGAGAAAGCCTCCTGCGTATGCAAAACTATACGAGTATTTACGCAAACTTATATGAATATGGCATATGGCAAGGCGGAGCACCGTGCACATCAGGGTGCAAAACCAACATATGCGAATGCACGTCTGCAACGTTTTTCATAGAAATTTTATTACAAAGATGTGAAATTACAATAGCAAACTAGAGGAATGATGAAAAATGGCAAACAAAAAGGGAGAACGCATAAAAAATGCCAGCAAAAATGTAAGGGACAAGCAACCGTACAGGCAGTGCTCCCACGTTGGCAAGTAGTGGCGGCAGCTGGCAGCCAGTAGCTCATGTATCCAATTCGTATTAGCCCATTGTTCGCTAAGCAATTGCATGACACGATGCTGTAGCTGTCACCGGCCCTCTTTATACGCATTTGGAGCGCTTAGCTTGTATTTGTCGACTTACCATTTCTGTGCCGTCTGTGCCGTCCTTTCCACGCAGCAGCGGTTTCATTACTGCTCTTGTCAGCGCCAGGCTGTGCCCTATAACCTAGCAAATATAAAGTGCATGTTCGCCTGAAAATTAAGTTGACTGCATTTTGGCAAATGCAAATATGAGTGCAACTGAATGAAGACTGTCATTTGTCTGCCGGATCTGCTCATTCGCCGAAGGACTTCCATGTGGCGTCACATCATGTACGGCTCTGACCAACTTAAGCCAAGTGAATTTGTCGCAACTCAAGTTGTCGCCCAAGTAGCTGGGTTGTCAGCATGCACGCGCTCATTCTGAAAATAAATTTTAAGCTTATTAAATACGAAGTGAGGGAGCATTGAATTCAAAATTAGTTTCAGAAATTTTAGAAACAATTTAAATTTAACAAGCATGGATGAGTTAAGGTAGGACGAATCCAGCTCTGGATATAATTGCATATTGAAGGAATATAGAAAGTCAGAAGAATGTTTCAATAAAAATTTTGAGTTAGCTAAACAATGCGTGAATACGAAGAGCTTGACCAGCTGTCTGACTGTAGTAATGAAAAGATGCGGCGACTAACAGTAAGTTTCAAGACATAAGCATACTCTCTTAGAACCCCCATAGCTGATCTAATAACTGAAGCGTAGAGCATATTGAAATTGTGGAGGGAACACTTCTCCAACTAAGTGAATTGCAATGAATGCAAAACACCAGGAGTCGGCGAACCCGGTTCCGCAATCGATGACGATGGAGCGGACGTTCTATTGGCCGAGTATGAAGACGTTCAGATTGCCAGACGAGCTATTACTGTGACGAAGAGCTGATAAAAGGCCTGCATCACCTTCTTTGTAGAATATGATCCGACGATGGGAATACATGTCTGCTATGCTCAATCCGTAAAGAGAGAGACCCCAACATGATATCTATCGAAGGTACTGTTCGAGAGATTAAAGCCCATTGTCGACAAACTGACTTTTCACAGCCCGAAATAGAGTTACCTTTATGCTACTATGTCTAAACTTGGTTTCACTTCAAAACTAATACGGCTTTGTAAACCGACGTTGAATAATACCAAAAGCTCCGTCAGGATCGGAGAGGACCTCCTCGAGCCGACCGTTACCAAACGAGGTTTTAGCGACTTTCTATCGTGAGACTTTTCAATCTACACCTGGAGAATACAATTCAAGCCGCAGAGCTCAATAGAGAATGTTAAATCATCTATAAGTGTATACAGCTGCTGCCGTATGCCGATGAACCCCCAATATTGGCCTCAACATCCGCACTATTAGTTCTGCTTTCTCAAGGCTAGGTAAGGTATTGAAAGAAATGGGTCTGGTAGTGAACGAGGGTAAGAGGAAGTAAATCCTGTCATCAAAGAAACAGTCGTCGCACTCGCGATTTGGCTCTACCTCCTCTTGACAGTCTTTCGCAGTTGTCAGATAATTTCGTATATTTTGGAACCAGCAATAACAACAAAAACATCAGCCTCAGAATCCAACGCAGAATCCAAGACCAAACTCTACAGTTCACTCATCATTCCCGTTCTATATGGTGCAGAGACTTCCATCGATGAACTGACGAGTTTTTAAGAGAAAAGTTCTTCGGAAGATATGTGGTCTTTTGCGCAATGGCCCTATCGAATTCGATGAAATGATGAGCTGTATGAGATATACGACGACATTGACATAGTTCATCAAATTAAGCAGTTAGCGGACTAAGCATCCGAATGGATGAAAACACTCCAGCTCTGAGAGTATAGAGAGAAAAACCTCCAATTCGTTAGAAATACCAGGTGGAGAAGGACCTGGCTGCGCTTTGAATCATCTACTGGCGCCAAGCAGCGAAAAGGAAAAACTAGCGCGCTGTTGTAAACTCGGCTATAACCGCGTAAACGGTGTCTACGCTGTTAAAGAATAAAAAAATATATGTTTCACATTCCAATGAAATAATATTTCGTAATCAATGATTTTCGTTCGTTCTTATTTCCAAATTTCGGTATTTTTTTTTTTTTAATTATGTTAGCGATTAAAATTGAATCTCATTTTCAAATTAGAATCATTTCAAAAATTTTCTCTTCATCAAAGAAGTTTTCATTTTACAACAACCTCGAAAAACTTAGACTACTTTGTTGGCAACTACCCATTGCTTAGTCACAAACTTTTGAAAACAATTGCACTTTCCTCAAAGCTCACAAATATTTATAATTGTTGAAGTTCAAAATTATACGAAATCCAAAGGCCTATAAGTGGCCACTTTGCCAACAGAAGTAAATTTCGCCTAGTCCCATTTGACAAATTTAACTTCCGCACAAACTCCACTTTCTCATTCAAGTATTAATAAAGAGCTTATTGTCACAAATACCTTCTGCAGGCGCATTACGTGGTGGAAACTTCCAAAGTCGAACAAATATTTCAGCGCGTGTACCTGTGTGACTGAGTGTGTGGGTGTGCATCGATTTTGGAGTTTCATTCGAATTCACGCAAAGGTCAAGCCATAAATTCCAACCCTCACACGTGCTGGCATCCGAAAGCCGGCAAATAAAAAATGTCATTTGCGCAAACTTTACATTGAAAATTTAGGCAAATGGCGGATGACTACCCATTCTCGAAGGTGCCTCGGCACATTGATTAATGGTTTCAGAAATTCGTACCTGCAGCAGGATGATTATTAGTTTTCTCTCATGTTTATTGTGGCAGGAAAAAGTTGTGCAAGGTTCTGAATATTGGATTACTGGTGAACATGCATTTGTCTGTGTGTGCGTGGTACTGGAAATATATCTAAATAAATATTGGCGCTACGTTTAGAAATGCCAATTTAAATTATATTGAACGTAAAATTGACGAGGTCAATAAATAAGAGACTACAAGGAGTTTAGAAAAATAGTACTACATTAAAATATTCAAAGTCGGAAGCTTTAAATTTGAAAAATTTATTTAATATAAAACATATTGTTTTGACTTTCAAGAAACACATGATAGTAAGCCCATTTTCATACCATCTGGTTTGTTAATAAACTTCAAAATATCCTTTGAATTGCCGTTTTCTAGCGATTTACGCCTTCCACGAAGCAAGTACGCTTTTAACTTTGTCGCTGGATACTCGTCTGACTAATTTAAATTTTCTGTATTAAAAATATAGTAAGCAAAAGCTAATTTCGGGTGCAACCGAACATTTTATACTCTTTGCAACTTGCAATAATCAAACTCAGGAAAATACTCTAAGTTGTAAAACCAAAAGTATAGAGTAAAGCCAGCCGGATGTTCGAAAATCCTGATATTAGTTATATAGGGGCTAGACCAAGTTTCGCTCAAATTTATCTATTTTAGTAAAATACGCTCTCTTATTTTCATTGGCATAACTCACATATTGGTCGACATATGCGGTACAAAGTCATCCGGAAGTTCGAAAATCTTTATATTAAGTGTATCTGTGCTAAGGGAAGTATTGGTCCGATTCAAACCATTTTTGACATAGAGGAGGATCATTCCTTAATTTTAGTTATATATTTCACACATTGACCGTCATTTTCGTCACCTATAGATACCGGGGTCCATATATTCGGTACCTAGGAGCTAGAACAGTTTTTATTGGATTTCAGCAAGTTTTAATCATAAGATGTCACACACTCAAGGTATTCTTCGTGCAAAGTTTTATGCCGTTATAATAATCGCTTCTCGATTTGTGTAATGGAAACTGAACGAATCAGGTGGAATTTAAAATTGTGCAATATGAGAAGTAGGCGTACAAGAAGAATGGTGCATACTAAATTTTGTCGAAATCGTTTGGACGGGTCCCGAGATATGGGATTTCTCCAAAAAGTGGACGATGCCACGTCCAATTTTGACCCCAGATTTAAAGTCCTCTCAGCTCATCTTGGGAATAAAATTTAGAGTCTCCAACGAATTTTGATTTATCGTGTTTTTAGTAGCTTTTAGCGGTGCCGGTATTTGGGGAGTGTCAGTAGAAGTTCTTATAGTAGTTCTTATAATAATGGACGAATTTCGTTGTTATAGCTTTAATGGCTTAGGAGATATATACAACTACATTAAACTTAAAAGAAGGCCGGACCACGCCCACTTTTTTCAAAGGGTCCCTGTGTCAAATTAGAGTTTTATATATTAACTTAGTGCTTAGTTATGGAACTTTATATGTTTTCGTTTAATAGCGGTTTGTGAGCGTGACAGTGGTCCAATTACGCCCATCTACGAACTCTTCTTTTGTTAAAACACAATTTTCAAATACATAGAGCCATTAGAATATCTCAAATAGCCCACACGTGTATACAGACTATCAAACAGCTGTTTACCATTCATAATTGAAAAATTTTTTTGTCGTTCAAGCTATGGTGCAATAGGAAATTAAAATAAAGTGTCATCCATTTCGAAGTTCCCTGCTTTTTAAAGGAAAAACACAAAAACTTTAAATCGAAAGAACGTTCTTTCAACGTTTCAGCTGGTCCAGCCGTTGGTTCAATTTCTGATGATTCGTTCGAGCAGTTCGACTGGTAACTTGCTCGCTCTAAGGCGAGAATCGAAGCGGGATTGTTTGTGTAGACTTTCGAATTTACGTATCCCCACAGAAAAAAGTCTAATGGTGTGATATTACATGACCTTGGTGGCCAATTGGCGGGCCCAAAACGTGAAATAATCTGTTCACCGAAGTGTTCTCTCATTGAATCCATTGATGGATGCAATATGTGGGACATGGCGCCGTCTTTTGAAACTAAATGGCGCTTAGATCATAAGCTTCAATTTCAGACATTAAATAGTCAGTTATCATAGCGCCATAACAGTCGCCAGTGACGTTTACGTTCTCACTGACATCATTTTTGAAGAAATACTGACCGATGATTCCACGGGCCACAAACCACATCAAACCGTAGTTACTTGTAGATTAATTGATAGCTCTTGAATCTATTCAGATTGCTCTTCGTCCCAAATACGGCATTTTGCTTGTTTGCTTATCCATTGAGCCAGAAATGGGTCTCATCGGTGAACAGAATTGGCTCGAAAACGTCGAGTCTTCTCGGAACTTTTCAAGAGCCCATATAGTGAAAATATGTCGCTCGATCTAGACGCAAAACGCATCAAGTCATTCCATGCGTCAGTCCGAGATGCTGCGCTGGAAAATTATTCAATAATGGTTGCTGCGTTTAAACATGAATGATGGTGTTGCGAATAGTACGCTCAGTAGACCGATTGTCTTCACCATAAGTTGAGCGAAGCGCGAATTTTTGTAACAAAGTTGAACAATTTCTAAACGTTGTTTAGGCGTAAGTCTTTCCACGATAAAATGCCAAACAATACTGAACAAAAATAAGCCTTCACAAGAAGGCTATTGAAAAAGTACCTCTACTTGGATCTTTCGTTATAAGCGACTCCATCGACTGAAGTTGACGATTCGTATTCTACTGTCAGTTGGCATTCGCGATTAGGTGGTCAATCTACTAAAAGCCATCATTATATACACATTTGATTCAATTAAAGACTCATATAGCGAGGTTATGGTGAAGAAGACAACTAACATTAGGCGAAAACAAATTTAAATCAAGTTCTCATACATGCTCTCATGCTTAGAAGACCCAGTAAAATTTCGAAGTAATTTAAATGATGCTCAGAAATTTTAATTAATTCTTAGCTAATTTTATATTCATGGCTATAAATAGTTATTTTCCGAAACTAAAGCGCCTCTTTAAAATTTAAATGAATTTAAATGCAATCAAGCGCGCTGATAACACTATATACAAATATACATATTTACCGTTGACCAATAGCCAAATTGCGTTCAATATATGTATATACATACATATATGTATGTATGTATTCACCATATGCGTGCATTGGTATGCAAGTTATTCAATTTTAATGCCATTCACGTACTTTGCTTCGTATAAATCTGCTTAAAGCATATCCTTGAAAACTGCATTAGGTACCAATAAAAATGCGCCTCAATCCCCGAATATATGATGGAGCGTCTTAAAGAACGGCGCACCACGAACAACCAACGATTGTGTCCCAAAAGCTCACAACGGCCCAGCCAAATAGCAGTGCAATGTACCAACAAGCAAACGCCGGTTGTCACCATTAGCAGGCAACAACTGAAGAGCCTTTTGCTGTCCCAAAACCAAAACACACACCATCACACATACAAAGTGAGCTCGTTTGCTGCACGGCGTGGCACAGCTGATGTTGCACAAGGCGAACTTTAAGAGCGAACTGCGAGCCCACAGCAGCGTTGTGATTTCCAGTAAGAGAGCGCCAACAGAGAGCGCGCAGTGCGTTTTGGCGCATGCGCAGCAAATAAATTGGTTTTTCATTAAATTTTCCTGTCAACTTCCAGCTGACACAAACAAAGTGCACGCGTGTGTGGCGGGGCGCAGCAACAGGCTATTGGGGGATTAAAGTATCAAGCTGCAAGCTGATATACGTTGCGCCATTAGGGCGGTGCAGAAAGCAATAAAGTAGTCATTGTTTTGAAACATTTTTTCAGCGCGTTGACCCAAATCGAATGGCGTGAATAAGGTCTGGTTCGCCACGCACACACACACACACACAAGTGAAAAGCGCGGCCATAAAACCGTCCGTTGGCGCATATAATGAACCATTTACAGTTCGATTCCTTCACAACTTGCATTGCCATTTAGAATCGCTTTTTATTGGTCACATTTTCGATTTTTTATGCATTTGTTTATTGCTGTTGTTGTTGTTGTTTTGGGTTTACTCCTTTGCATGACGGCATATTTGCATTTGCAGCACTGTGAGCACTTCGATTTGCAAATTTTATTGTGAAGGCGAAGCGAAAAGTTTTGCAAGAATAACAAGCGCCCATTACAAGTTCAATGCTTGCTAATGCAGCATTTGGCATTACCAAACCAGGCACCCCGCTTCCCTTCGCCAACCGTGCGCCTGGTCAACCTGCTCGGCCGCGTCACGTGCACTCGCTGCTACTTGTCCGCCTCACATTGCTATACAAAGTTATTTACGATTTACGTTTGAGCGCACTAATGTCCAGAAATTCACTTCAAAATGTAAAGTTTTTCTCTTCGTATTCGCTTTGCAAGTCTTTTGAAGAAGAAAATTGCATTTCGAATAAATTTGATTTCAACAGATAAATCCTGAAAGTAGAAACGACTACAAAATGCCCGGTGGCAGTCGCTTGGTGAAGGGGACGGTGTGGCTGGTATGGTGCGGCGGAACACCAACGGCATTTCCTTTTACGCTGTTACTACGGCGACCGGCACGAGTTTATGTTGACAAGTGCATATTCCAAATCTCTTCAAATCCTGCCGCAAATTTGTTACATCAATTTGTGCATCAAAGTCAATAGAAAGTTTTTGCTCAGCATACGCAAAAGGGAGTCTGTAACCTCACTGTTGTAATGCTAAAACAATAAGCTTTTGTCGCATAAAGTTCTACGTCATTAATTCTGCATTATAAAGGTACATTTGGAGGCAGAAATTGGTGTGTGTATAACAGTATGTAAAAACAGTAATAGCAATAATATATACTAAATCTTATTTTTTTAGTTATTTTGCCCAAAGAATGCAATTATTAAAATTGTATGTGGTTAAAGGAAACCCGAGTAAAAAAATCCTTTTTTCAACAATTTTTTTCTCATATAAAAAATTAAATAGTTTATTAGAATTTTTTGTTGTTACACACATATGTATGAGCGCCCACAATGCCAGAGTAACTCCATACAGGACCGTTTAGAGTGAAAAACTAGGTGTTTTATTTAAAATCTTAACTTAGAACTTGGACGAAGAAAAAATAACCAAAAATTTATTGATATTTTTACAAATAAAAAATGAAAATTTAAAAATAGTAGTAATCGAAAAAAAAACTCTTTCGTCCAAGTCTTTAAGAATTGCTCCTAAAATATCTGTGTAAGATTTCATGAAGATCGGTTGAGTACATAGGTTGCTATATATATTTCTGGACTAGGCAACACTAAGTGTTGCCAGGTGCAATCTGACATTTCCATTGGAAAGTTTGAGATTTTTTAGCATAACATCACTCAGAACGTTTTGTCATTTAATCATGAATTGTTTTATTTACTGGGAATTAAAAAATTCATCTCGGCCAAAAAATGGAATTAACTCGTGCGATAATTTTTCACAACTTTCGACGTGGATTATCATGGCAAGAGTGCATCGATGAACTAAAATCTTTGTATGGCTATGAAGCACCATCCTATAGCACTGTGAAAAACTGGTACAACGAATTCAATCGTGGCCGACGCTCGCTCTAAGACGAATTCCGTGAAGGTCGTCTAAAAACAGCCGTTGTGCCAGAAAACATCGATGCAGTACGTGAACTGATAATGCAAGACCGTCATGTAACATACCTTCAGATAGAGGTATGCCTATGCATTTCTCCCACCAGCATACATTCGATATTGCATGAACACCTGGCCGTGAAAAAGGTTTGTTCTCGTTGATCCCGCACAATTTGACAATCGCTCAAAACAAGGCTTGTGGATGGTTTAAAGAAATACTGAAAAAATACGATTGCGGTGCTTCAAAAGACGTTTATAAGATCGTCACAGGTGACGAATCATGGATCTATGCGTATGAGCCCGAAACAAAACAGCAATCGACCATGTGAGTCTTCCAAGACGAGTCAAGTCCAACGAAAAAAAAAACATTTTCGTTGATAAATATGTTTATTTTCATTATTAGGCCAGAAATATATATAGCAGCCCTCGTAGTTCTCGAGAAATCCTGCCAATCGACTTCAAAAATACAGTTTCGAGAAAAATGATTTTAAAGACCGCGCAATTGGCATAGCTAACCTCGAGCGCACAAGATTTCAAGGCTGTATCTGCAAAACTATTATTGGAATCAACTTGAAAATTTAGGACAATATTCCTGAGGTGTTGTAGAATTTTATAGCATCATAAATATAATTTACCTCAGATATTTTGTAGATCGACCAAGACTTCAAAAGGTCAATTATACACATTATTCGATAATATTCGACCGAATAGATCACGTCCAGCTCGTAGTGAAGAACATATAGCAGCCGTAGCTGTGAGTGTACACGAAGACTGAGGAGAGTTGATTCGGAAATTTTTCTCACCGAGTCTGAAACGAGAAAATTCTTACCAATACGCTCATATCTCTTAAGCTATAGGGTGATCTATTTCGAGGTTCCCTACTTTTTTTTTAATGAAAACACAAGTGCTTCAAATTTAATTAGGAATGTTTATTATCATTCGAAAGAATATTTATTGGCTTTTATTTCTTAAAGATGATATCTTTCAAATAGTAGCCGCGGCTCAGATGATCCATCCGTTGAGTCGAATTTTGATGACTGATAACTAGCGAATGACAGCCTCAAGATTGTTCACATAGATTTAAGACTTTACTTATCATCACAGGAAAAAATCTAACGAAGTGTATCACCTTATTTTGGTAGCCAATCCACCCGCCCAAAACGAATCATTATCTGCTCACCGAATTGTTCTCTCAATAAATCCATTGACTGATGTGATGTGTGAGCACTGGCGTCGTCTTCTTGAATTCAAATGTCGCCGAGATCATGGGCTTCAATTTCAGACATCCAATAGTCGGTTAAGATGAAGCGATAACGTTCGCCATTGACGGTTACGTTCTCACCGGCATCATATTTTGAAGAAATATGGGCTGATAATTTCGCCAGAACACAAACCACATCAAACCGTTATTTGTTCTGGATGAAATGACAGCACTCAAATTTCTTCAGACTGGTCTTCGTCGCAATCACGGTAATTTCGCTTGTTTACATACGCATTAAACCAGGAATGGGCCTTATCGCTGAACAAAATTTGGTTCGTGGACACTTTCAGCTATATTTTCGTCACTGCCTGCTGGACGTGGTCTATGCGGTCTATTTAATGGAATATTATCCAATAATGAATGCTGAGTCTCAAGGTGTCAACTTAACACGACTCACCCGCATGATCTGTCAAAAAGAAGCTATTTAAAAAGTACCTCTACTTGGATCACTCGTTATAAAATATTAAAAAAATCGATATTATGTATTCACAAGTAGCTATAATCTCAGATAAAACACAGTTATCCGATAATAGAGTTTATTTCAAAATTTTGCTTAATTAAATAAATTTATATTTTGCCAGACAACAAAATAATATAAACATAGATACATACTTGTACCTACATATATTTATGTCTCAATACCTGATTGGATACCAGAAGGAATGAGTATTATATGTATGTACATACTTATGTTGAGCGTGCTGTTAAGAAGATGTATGAGCAGCCCAAAATTCATAAATATTTACGTAAAAGCAAAAATGTGCTAAACAGTTGTTGCTGTGCTACAAAAACTAAACGAGCCATGCTTAGCAAACTTCAAGCGTCAGTCAACAACCAAACAGCAACAAAAGTAGCTAACTCATACACTCCAACAACAAAGCATTTTTCAGCGTGGTCGGTCCTTATGGAAGTATGAAGGTAACCATCAACAAGCTGGTAGTTGATGACCTCTCTGCCGGCGCACACATACAAATATACTCTTTTATGTGCAAGTATGAGGGAGAGTGCGCCTTTGTATATGTATGTACGTTACATTTTGCTGCAAATCATTTACGTAATCAAGTTAAAGCCAACATTCTGGGCGAGTTGATAAGGTCATCGGTGGCGCTTGGTCGGTTGGCTGCTGCTTGTGCTGGCGGTGCTGGTGCATTATGCGCATTTACAAAGCTTATATTGCAATGCCGTCAGTGGCAGCTAAATCATAACCGTTACAATGGCCATTGCCGCAGTAGCGCCGTCACAGTAAGACAAATAGCAAGCGAATTTCCTGCAACACTTAGTGTACTTATTTGCATTTGTTTCGGGATTGTAGCGCCCTTCAGTTGCAGATATTATTCTGCAGCATTGCGGTTAATATTAGCGCAGCGTACATTTGCATGTGCCGTTAATACCGTCATCGTCACCGACAAAGCCAACACCAGCAAAACATTGTCAGCCGCGTGTTTGCCCCAACCGCACCGCCGCTCACCAGCTCACCGCAGCGTATTACGCTCTTCCGGCACATTAATCAAAAACTCATTTTTGGTATTGCCAAAACAGTCGCGATGAAAGCCGCCTCGCGCCCTCATCCCACAACGCCAGCTCGTATCGCGCTCCGTTCTCATCATCGAAGCGTTCCGACATTTCGCAAAACATTCTGCACGCTTCTAATGGGAATGACATGGCTTAAACCTGCTGGCGCGGCCCCGCATCTCGTTTGCGTGGCTGTTATTGTTTTTGTTGTTGTGTGGTTGTTGTTGTTGCGCGTCATTGTTAGCTTCCATGTCAGATGCGCCCGTGAGCGTTTCGCGTTCATTGTGATTATGCAGTCACCCCGGCGAGGAGCCACATCCTGCCCGAGCGCTTGGACCCGCTGGCTGTCGCTCGGGTACATTTAAGTGCCCTGACATTGAATCATATTTGTCATCCGCGGTTATCATTTTGTATGTTTTGCTCGTTTATTTCGCTCGTTTTTGTTTCGACGCAGTCAAGCTGAAACTCACCCACAAAACATATGCAAATACAAATACACACACACACATAATATGTAAAGTAACATATTTGCAGCGAGGCGTATGATTCCCGACGCACACAATGAAATTTTCAAATCGCCAAAATTAAAAACGAAATCTACAATGCCGCCGGAACAATGAAGTGTGGAGAGCTTTGGAAAATGCGTGTTCATTACCATATATTTGAACACAACGCCGCCGGGATGGCTCAGCCAGTTTTCAGTATTTTCAGTTCGTATTGATGTGGGCAATTTGCAACGAAAACTCGGAAAAAGAATCTCACTCCTAACCCAGTGGGTGAATGAAGTTGTAATCAAAACGTTTTTTTTAGTTAGAAAGCAAATCTGAAAAAAATATACAAGATCTGTCGCTAAAGAAACAGGACTGTTAAAAAAACAACAGAAAATTAATATTTTTCAAAAATTATATTTTTTTATTCAAAGCAGCTTCCTTGTGCTCCGATACAGCGTTTAGCCTGGTCAATTAGCATTTCAAATGAGTGTTTAAGGTCATTTTTCGGAATGCTCTTGAGAATATCGGTCGTCGCCTTTTGGATAGCTGAAATGTCCTGAAACCAGTGTCCTTTCATGGTCAAATGAAGTTTTTCAAACAGGTAAAAATCACAGGGTGCTAGATCAGGTGAGTAGGGTGAGTGATTAATGGTTAATATGTAGTTTTTTGTCAAAAAATCAGTAACAAGCGTCGACCGATGAGACGGCGCATTATCGTGCAACAGGCGCCAGGACCCTGCCTCACGTCATTGTGGTCGAACACGACGAATGCGTGACAAAGGACGCTTCATAACACCAAGGTAAAACACAGCATTAATCGTTTGGCCAGGTGGGACGAACTCTCGGGTACAGTACCCTCGGAATAGTTAAAACAAATCAGCATTGTCTTTATTTTTGACTCCTGAAGACGACTTTTTTACGGTGACTTCTGATCGCCAAAGAGGTCCTCACGACCTTCTTGGAATCGCTTAAACCACTCATTCACATTACTACGGGATAGGCACTGATCACCATAAATTTTTTTTATCATTTGAAATGTCTCAGTAAACGTTTTCCCAAGTTTAAAACAAAATTTAATATTTGCTCTTTGTTCAAAATGCATTTTACGACCGATAACCAAAAGCTGCTGTCACTTTTTGATCGATAACATCGATTGTCGTTATCCAATTGTCTTAAAATTTGTACGAAATGTCAACAAGAGATCAAACTTTTCATTTCATATACCCACCAATAGCTGGCGCCACCGGAAACAGTTGTATTTAAAAAGTTCTGTTTCTTTTGCGACAGACCTTGTATGTATGTAATTGGATATGCTTCTACAAAAAATGTGAGTTTTGAGTTACAACCTTATAAAATGCAGTCCTTCAGTTCAGTCACCTCTATCAGCTCATCCTTAAATACGTTTTTCTTACACTACTTTCTTCAATACATTGGTTCGAATAAAAAGGGTCTAATTTTTTAGCGAAATCCAACATTTCATTTCATAAGCAATACTTTGTAGATTAATAACCTTTTTTAATTTTCTTGTCTATAGTCACGGTAAATCTCTCAAGCTTTACTGCAGTGGAGAATTTTTTTTTTTAATAACTCTGGAATCTAATTTTTTCCACCCCATCTGCCCAAGTTAGAGCATTGCCAGCCGTGGAATATATTCCGTCTCATCGGATTGTAGTTTGGGTTTTCACATAGAAAATGGTCTAGCATCTCACCATCATCCGCGCATGCTCTTCGTTTCGCCGAACCCATTTTTAAGTTTTCTGTATATGGGATCTTAAGGATAGATGCCTTGTTAAGACCCTTACAGTATTGCTAAGTTCCCTCTCGCCTAGAAGCAGAACTTTTTCGGTCTGTACACCATCAACACTACCCCAAAGTAGCTTCTTGGTATTCCTTGATTTACTAATATTCCGAGAACCGAGGTGTTCCACTCGGGTTCATTCCTTCAAACAACCCAACCGCGTGGGTCAACTCTAACTATTTTTTCATTTCCTTCTATACCTATATGACTTTGCACCCAAGCGCTATTAACCGAATTGCTTACTGAGAGCCTTGTTATTGGCTGCTTGCAAAACTTAACTGAAAATTAATATTAAGGCTACCGAATTGCCGCTAGGAAGTTTATAGACTTGTTGCTTACTGGTTGGAGGAGCAGCCCACTTAGCATCTTCTGTAATACCACAATTTCAGCCTGAAATACTGAATTGTAGTCATTTAGCTTGCATCTGCCATCTGTCTTCACAGAAGCCCGCTCCTGTTCTTATTTCACCCTTTGATCCGTCTGTGAATATGTAGATTGCATCGTTGGAACGGTTGATCACAGAACCCTTGGTCCATTGTTTTCCACTTAGTCATAGACATTGTTTTCATTGCGTAGGCAATCCTCGACCCCTTGCACCTGTCCCAACCGCTTAACGCGGCACTTTTTCGATAATGCCATTCACCATACAACCGCACTATATAAGTATTAGAGCTAATGGCTCTTCTGCAGTGGTTCTAAGGGTTTAGAAACTCTGCCCTCAGTCTGTTCACTTCAACATAGTTTTTTAGAACTAGGAGAATTTGTCAGAGCTCTAATGTATATTAGTTCTGCCCCTTAAAGAGGGGAGATTAAATTTCGAAATGGTTTTTTGTCTTGTGAAAAAATATATATCTATATTAATTAATTATATATTCACCAAAACTGATTATGTTATCTTTTAATAAGCTGATGCACTAGTTTACTTACCTATATCGGGTTCGTACAACCTTTAAACTACCATTGAAGGCTTTAGGGGCACTGCATCTTCCAGAGTTCAAGCTTTCTAATAACTAGAAAAAACTTCTCCAAAAAGATTTATTTTGTCTTTTCCAAAAAAATTTTTTTTTATTAATATTAAACATTGTGATAAAAAAAGTACCGGGAAAAAATGCTAACGCAAACTATTTAATTATTCATAAATATTTATTTTGTCGCCTTCGAAGAAAAACCCTCTAACAGATGTAATACAATTATGCCAACGATTTTTCCCTAATCCTCGAAACAGTGAATTTTGTTTTATCTCTTCGATCACCTAAAAACGGGTTCCATTCCGATGATTGTTGACCTGATGTCAAACTCATAAATCCATGAATGTGGCATCGGAATACCCACGATCAAGCATGTCCAAAGAGACCTCTTTTTGAAAAAAATTCTGCTTTAACGGTACGAGTCGAGCAATAACGCGTTTCATACCCAAAATATCCACCATCACTCGAACGGACTCGGGAGACAATTTTCAAACACCATATCCTTCACTTTTGCAAAGAAATATTATGCCAAAAATATGCCTTAGTTTATCGAGATGCTACCGTGTGGCACATAGCCATTTATCGTGTGTGCATGTAGATATATGTTACAGATGGCGAAGTGCATATGTATGCCAAGGAAATAAATGATTCATGTCCAAACGACGTTCCACTTTCATTGCTCATTTCACTGCAGACCTTGAAAAACTTCCCCTTTCTAACGTTTGACGTCTGTGAGTTTTCGCCGTCAGTCGTGATAACCATGAACCTTTCATATTTGCGCATTCTAAGGAATTACTATACCTCTACGCATATGAATATACGTGCAAGTGTGAAATCGTGAATAATTAATACAACTCTGTATTGGAAAACGTTTTTTTGCACATCCAAGTATTTTGCATCAAAAATGTGATAATAACGTAATATATATAAGATATGAGTATTTTTATTTAAACATAAAGATATGTTTCTACACATTTACTTTCAGACATTTTTCAAAATTTTTTTCCGTACTTCATCAGTGCAAAATAGCATCACCAAGAGGACCCAATAACTAACACCTTAATAAGCAAATGTGGTTGGTCATACGAAATCGTAGGATATCCCTCCTAAACGTGGAACATCCTGTTAATTAGGAAGGAGGATCTGACGAGCGAGTAAAGAAGGTAAAATGCGCATAGACCAGTTTGGTCCTTTGCGATATCATATGAAGTTCATTTGCTAAGTCAACGTTTCGGATGCCTATGCTTGACGCGAATTTTAACAGACTCTGCGACCTCACTGTCGATACCTCCTGTAGTGTATCATACCATGGAGACCCCAGATATTTACTGCGTAATCTTGCCAATGCAAGGGCAAGTGTCCAAGAGATACTCCATTGTTTCCCTGGCGCTGTACTTTAGGCATTTCCTGCAGTCTTCCCGATCTGTCAGCCAAATATTGTGGGCGTGTGTCGCCACCATACAGTAACAAGTTGGCATTCCCATCCTCTTACTACAGTCTCTTCTATCGAGTGCCAATAGGAATTTTATATACTTCCGATCTACCGTTTTGCACATGACTTTTGAAGTTTTGGTCTCAGTTAGCTCGTTTCATCGGGTTTTGATTTTCTCTACCATGCTTCTGTCAAAATCTTCTTATAGACAATGCATGGGTTTCCCAATGCTGATCACGTTTTCGGATGTTAGCCGTACACCATTCCTGACAATCTCGTCCACTATTTCATTGTCCTAGATGCATTTGTGGCCTGGCACCCAGTAGAAGTGTTAACTTCTGACCACACTTTCCACTGCTGCCCTGCTTCCCGAGACACTTTTGGTCAATATGCGATACCAGATTACTGCTTTGAAACCTGCCTGGCTGTCTACGTAGATATTGACTTTCGAATTGTCGGCAGGTGCGTTAGAGGCCAGCCCCGCGGCTTTTGCAATACCAAAGGCCTCAGCTTGAAATATATGGTCCGACAACTTTAAAGGTTGCCTTATGCTTAACTCTGATATATCTCCGCATCAACTACCCTCGTCCATTTTCGAGCCAGATATTAGCTAACATAATCTTACGCCAGCCATCTTTTTCTATGTTTACTTTGAACCTTTATGACATGTAGTCGGTGTTTTTCCAACCGCCATTACTCACTGAGCTATGCCCGAAGATTCTACATATACATTGCACTCGAGTCAGTAGTCGTCCCACCGATTTTGCTGGGCAGGGCTTTGCCTTTCAAGTTCCTTTGCAGTTTGTTCATCACTAATATCCATAGAAGCGCAGATAGCACTCAACCTTGGGAAGTAACCCTACAGACTTCCTTGGCCATTTTAGCGGCGTTGTATTCTGCTC